>CM056823.1:24326315-24595248 GCA_029853015.1 Chelidonichthys spinosus
CAACACATAGAGGAATAACTGAGCAGGTTTACAGTGTTTTATTTATATATATATATATATATATATATATATATATATATATATATATATAATCTTGGTCACCTTTACACTACTGTACTTCCAGTTATACATATGACCTGCACATACACCACATTTTAATATATAAGATGTATTATTCCTAAATCCCTACTATATGCCCCTCCACACAGTATTATACTGTATTAGGGCTGCAACGGTTCTCAATATAATATTGAACTGTGCAGTACGCCACACACCTCTCAATTGAAGTATTTTCGGTTTTGCAATTAAATGTCTTTGTATTTCTCTCTGAATTGCCTCTGTTGGAGCTTTAGAAGAGCACTTGAACGCACCATTTATTCACGTGCTGCATGTGGAAACGCCTCCCTGCTGAGTTAATCTCAAACCGCCATGTGTAGTGCGAATGTTTATTGTAAAAGATTTGCGGCCCTTTTCGTAGTTGCAGGCTTCTGTCACCCAAGGGAACGTTCGGTATTTATGGGATGGATCACTATTTATGGGGGGGGGGGGGGGGTTATGTCTTAATACTCTTTGTTGAGGGGTGGGTCACCCAACAATTTTTAGTCGGGGGGACTTTAGTCATGAAAACAGCAACATTTCAAATATAGTATAAAAACACATCTCAGCAACTCATTCATTTGTTTAAAGTTATTTGGGGGTGTTTTATTGTGGGAGGACAGCGTGAGGGTGAAAGGGGCGACATGCTTTAAATTCTGGAATATATAAATTGCACATTTTTTTCTCCTCGCCCAAAATGTCTATCAAAGATGCTCCTTTTTCTACCATTTTCATAGATCTTGTTATTTATGTTGTCATGTTTTTATTGAAATTAGCTACAATGTGTGGATATCGGTGTATATGTGTTTTTATCTGCTTTTGCACTACGGCACTTTGGTCAGGGTAAACTGTATTTAAATGTGCTTTATAAATACATTTTACTTATATCTGAAACTTAATTATTGCACTCCATTCACTCTCCATTTAATGCAAGCACTGACAGCTGCCTTTGGGGTGGCCCTTCCTACTTTTCTGTGTTAAAACAACGGATGCGGCGGGCCCCCAATATATAATATATACATGTATACACACATCTGCACAAATGTCTTTTTCCTCATGTACTTTTCTTCTAAGCTGTTCATACTTTGTTGCAGCTTTGTTGGACTGAGCCTGAGAACAAAGCATTTCATTTCAAAATGACTAGTCACTGTAAGTCACTGTAATCGTTCAGCATCTGACAAATAAAACCTTGAAATCTGAAACATCCTGACGGCTTTTCTACACCCGACAAACCCAAACCTTCAACGGATCTCCAAACACTCAGATTCAACACAGACATGGATACGTGGAATCGACAAACCAACAATGACAACATCAATAGATAATACATGGATTGACAATATGACAAAGCAAAACCAGAATACAAACACAGACATGTTGGATGTGTGACTGAGACTCTCCATCTTGTCGAAGCCCCCGTCACTGCTGCAGACCTCTCTCTCTCTCTCTCTCTCTCTCACCCAGTAGGTGGTCTTAATGGTGGCAGCATATGCCGGCATTAATCTGATTTGGACGACTCAGCGGCCGGAGAGAGACGGATGGCAGGACGAGAGGACGTGGAGAGATGGAGGCACTGAGCGGACGGATGGAGGGTGTTATGGATGGAGCGGTGCGTGGGGTTAAGACAGATTGTGTTCCTCTGATTCACAGAGCGATAAAGTGTAATGTGGGTCAGCGCTTAGTCTGCTGGCGGCGAGGATCAGACCCTCATTCTCACTTGATGGAGCTAAGCTAGCAGTTTGCCCCGTCCTCGTGCTAAGCTAGGCTAACCTGGATGAAGCAATAGCTATTGTCTCTTCCGATCACCAAGTAAAGTTGTGGTTGTTCTGATGTGTGTGTACATATATGTCTATCATTATACAATAACAAACTAAACTATTAATTTGAATGTAGATTCACATTATTGACGTCATCCCAATCACGGCAACCTGTCAAAACTTGTTTTTACTTTTTTATTTGCTATAACATGAAGATGAACACAGATTTCCTCCTTGCCATCGGCAGGAAAATATTTTATTCGATCAATTCTTTTTTAAATAATATCTATTTAGAAAACTCAAAGGTCAGCACCTTCCTTTTTAAGTTTAGAAATCAAGAATGTTGGTATTTTGCCAAAACATTTGAATGCTGAACCTCTCAAACTATTGACATCATGACATGTTAAAACATTTCTTCCTATCTTCGGGCTTCATTATTTTCGTCCACCCAGAGGTCAGTTTTGTCTCCAATAACTAGAAAGGTTTTTGTTAAATATGCAACATTCAAACATGTGGGCATTCATGACTAGCAGATGTATTAACAAAAAGAAAAAACATTCCTTCATTTCATTCTATTTATTCATGCATTTGAAACACTGTACAATATCAACATTTCATATTTCATATGTGCAATAATATGTGATTCTATATCTACGGTTCGTTTTTACTGTTTACTTATTATACTTGTACTTGCCTCTTGTTGTTGCTCTATCCTCTTTGCTGCAGTAATACTGTAACTTTCCCACCGCGGGGCAAATTAAGGATTATTTTATAATCTATGTGCGTGTGTTTGTGTGTCAAGAATATCTTTCCTCTGCCAACCTCGATTAAAGAAGGCACTGTGTAGGTGGAATGTATGTCCATCATATTTTTAGTGCAGTTAATAAAACAGCAACACTGTTGAGCAACAGCACTTTGTATTGCAAATGCAGAGCTATTTATCGTCAATTTTCTGTTCAACCTCAGCAGAGATGTAAATATTTCTGTTGTATTCAGGCTTTTCCTTTTCTTCAAAAGCAATGCCTGTACAGAAGATAAATATCAGGTTTAACAAGAAAGACCTCCATTAAATCAAAAGAAATACCACAGAGATATATAAAAATACTGCACTGTCAAATGTGTTAATAAAATAGATATGATTTGCTGTTAGTCGTGTATAACATTTTAAAAAGCTTCCTGGTGATTCCTAATGTTTAACCATCATTAGTATGACCTGTCTGCCCCCCTCCCCCGATGACCTCTGACCCCACACAAAACAAGCAGCTGGATTAATCAGCCCCCGCAGCAGGAAAATGAGGCGTTAATCCGGTCTAATCCACCACATTAGATACCAGCACACTGGTTTGGGGTTTTTGTGTGTGGCTGCGACGTGGCCATCCTGATGTAATGGCCATCGTGGGATTAAGTGAGAGCGTTAAGCCACTTCTCGCTGTCAGAACGCCGCCGCCAACGTGAACAACAGAGACTTAAAGACCTCAGCAGGACGCTGCAGGGGGAAAAACAACAGACATTTAGATTTAATAAGGTGACACAACAGGAAAACAGCCAGTGTTTACAGCTGGGGAGATGGGGGGGGGGGGGGGGGGGGTTAAGGTACAAGGCGTAATCCCGCCACAACAATACGGCTCACACAATTAAAACTACAACAACGTCTGTCAATATTAGCAGGAAGACAGATAGCAGCCGCCACGTCACTTTAATCCCTGATAAACCTGCCTGTGTTAATCCTTCATTTACTGCAGCAAACCGCCGTCACTTCCAACACAACACAGCCATCCACATATATTTACTTTTCTTATTAAGTCCAGAAAGTTTGACATTTAAATGTTGTTTCTGTTTTACTTGTAAATGAATGGTGTGTTAAACTTTAAATCCAGGAAGTGATTCTGCTTCACTTTCTGTCTTAATGTCCATTACTGGTCAAATATGTACAGCACAATTAAAATACAGGTTCATCTCTATGATGCATATAGCGTTGTTTCTATGCTGTGAATCAATATACTGGAAATGTTGGTGCATTGTCTACTATTTCTTTATATAAATTGTTGTATTTTGAAATTTCAACAAATATTGTAAATCAGCACTAGTCGCATCCATAAACAGGCAGAAGTAAACTTCTTTCGAGAGACCTGTTGTTAGTGTGAGTAACGTTACATCCTGTTGGTGGAAACTCTTCATTACATATTTTCCTGGTCTTATACTTCAGCCGTTATATGACAAGATGAGACTTTATAGGCGATTATTTGCCTCTGGGTGTTGACTGCTGTACACGTTTAATTCAGACTAAGTTCCCATGGCGGTCCAGTGGAAGGTGCAGAACTCTTCCAACCAGCAGCACCTTTGTACTTTGCTCTCCCAGTTTCATGATGTTCAGGTTGCATCCCTCTGCTGTGGTCTCGCCACTCTCATTCATCCTCTCTGAAAATAATTGAAAACTGTCTTTTTGAAAGATTCTCTCATCTATAAGAGGCCGTTGAACAGGTGAATCCATAAATCGCACGGACCTCGGACAGAAACAACCAGTTGGGCTCCCAGTTGCTGCTTTTCCCTGGGTGTGATTCCCAGCCTCTTTTCGCTGCCGATGTGACAGCCACTTTGAAATTAGGCAGCAGATTAAATTAGGGCTTTAAAATCCTTTTGGAGTCGCTCATTCAGACGTGAAAAGATTAAGGGGCGGCGATGAAAGGGGATTCTAGTTAAGACCTACATTATCGCAGACCTTGGCGCCCAGACAAGAAAAAATGTGCGCCGCATTTGAAGCCATTTGAGGATCAGTGTAAATTATTTCTTTGTGGACGAGTGAATGAAATTATAGAGCACGGAGCGATGCCTCTCTCTCCTCTTATCAACCTCGCAAATGGACAGTGCCTGTGAATCAGACACACTTTCATTTCTGACAAAAAAGGTTCAGGGGCAGAGATGCTGAACACCAGGTGACATTACACACCTCAAGGTAATATTTACTGGGACGGGAGAGAGATGGAGAAAGAGGAGAGGACTTCAACCTCACCAGGAGTTGAGGATGGTTGATAGATGGAACAAACAAACTGAGACTTCAATTAAAAATAAATGGAAATATCTCATTTCCCCTTTCACAGATTGGATTTATATTGCTGGAGTTTGTTGCCTGGGTACCTCTCATTGCCCGCTCATTTCCAAATGTTGATTAGTTTGGAGACAATAAATAAATCGATGGCAATGGGTTGCCAGGCCTGATTGTTTCCGGTGGAAAGGGGAGAGCGGTGGTCCTCTCGACTAGGAGCCGCTCAGAGGAAGTGGACCTGAACCGCGACGTGACCGCCATCTTAAACGCTTCAGTCGAGTTGTTCAAGGGCGTAGGGTTGACTGCTGTAAGTGTGAGGGGATTAACAATTTACTTAGAGTCAAGGGGTCGTCCGACATACAAAAGCATTTCACGAGCGTAGGGAGAGGGAGTCTCCGCCAAGGCTGCACACTCTCCTGACATATCTGTTATTCCAAAGAATAAACCCTCCATTGTTACTATTCTTCTTGTCAACAAAACACTGAATGTTTCTCCTCACAAGTGTTGTTTGTCAAAGTGCAATATATCTTCTTCCTCTGTACCGCCACATCAAAAACACATCAGTGACCCTCCCTGTTGCACTCGGTGACATGTTGCTTCATTAGCGTGAACACTGGACTTTACTTTAGCCCCTTTCAGAAAGACCATTCTGCCGTAATGGTGGGAAGGCGAGTCAAAATATGCTTTGAACCGGAGCGTTTAGATAGAACTTTGTTTGAATCGTAATGGAGCACCACAAGTGAGACATCCCACGGCGTGGCGCCGCCGCGATCTCGTCTCTCTGCAGCCGTGTGTCTTGTTCAATGAGCGTCGGAAATCTAATTAGCTCGATGCAACAACAATGAAAGGTGAACTTTTGCTCGTCTCGCATATATACACGACTCTTCAAGGTGTGGGGGTGGGGGGTCACTGAAGAGAGGGTCACTCCAGACACCAAGGCTTTGGCTGAATTAGAGTTGTCTCATTTGTGGAAATGCATCAAAGCTACTGTAGCTGTGATATTTTGTCAACAATGAGGTGAGGCTTTCGTCAAACGGTGGTCGTGATTTAATCTCTTAGCCCCCTTTTTTAGTTTCTTTTTTACCTACATTTGTCTAAATCATGCATTGGGTGGACTCTGGTCTGGTGCAGAAGATGACTTTAAGTGCACAGACAGACAGACAGACAGACAGACAGACAGGTAGTGAACATGTACTCGAAGCTAAATGTACTCTGTCTGCTGAACTTCACACAGACACACATTTAAACTTCACATTTCCATTTCCATTAGCTGACACTCATCCGCAGCGAGAGCAGTGAATTCCCTCTTCACTTTTTATATTTGATGGAAGAAAATGTCATTACACTGAGAAAAAAGAAAAAAGATTCTCCTCATCCAAACATTTTCCACCGTGTTGCTTTCAATAGAGTGTCAGAGCTGTTAACATGTTAATATCTGATCAGCGGCAGGTTTTCTTTCCTAATCTCACTGTGACACATGGCGTTACATAAAGTAGGGTGGAATAAAATCCAACATAGCTGTCACACATTGAACAGGTCAGACTTGTTTTCCTTTTAATCTTAAAAGGAAAAGAGATGAAATCGTACGGCTGTGATCGTCTTGAAGAGAAAAATATGACTTCATGAAGACAGTTGTTGTTCAGCAGCGAAATATGAAATATTTTACCAAAATAATCCAAGCTTTTACAAAAGAACATGTCACAATGTCAGCTGTATTAGTCTGACAGACTGGAGTTCTCACTGTCTGAGAATAGAGTGAAAAAAAAGCAGGGACTACCATATAGGGCCCGACCGATATTGATTTTTGAGTGCCGATGCCGATGCCGATTATTTTCAGAGAAAAATTACGATAACAATTTAATCGGCCGATTATATAAAAAAAAAAAAAGAAAGAAAAAAGCATATAAAACGTATTTTTTGATACCTTAAATATACTTTAAACACTTTTGACGAATATGTGAATTGAATGCAGAACCTTTGAGTGTTTTAGAATACATTTACAGTCAAAAATGAGTGCAAATACAGCCTTATCTTATTGTCAATAAAATAAAGTTTTAAAAAAGATTTCTTAAGTTACTTGGGGCATTTTGAAACTCGGATATAAAGCATTTTCCATCTGCAAGGCTTATACATAAATATACCTTATTTACAAATTATGCATTTATAATAAGCTACCGCAATCAAATGTAAAATAAATAAATAACTCCCAATGTGCTGCGCTCGTGAGCAGTGACTAACACGTGCGCACTGAGCAGTATGGTCTCACCGTGCGCTTCATTCGCGTAAGTCCGTGAGCCTCCTCCGGGAGCCACGTCCCTCGCACCTCTCCCCAGAGTCGGGGCCACATTCGACCTCAGATCAGACGAGACAACCCGCTGAATTTAAGCATATTACTAAGCGGAGGAAAATAAACTATCTAGGATTCCCTCAGTAGCGGCGAGCGAAGAGGGAAGAGCCCAGCGCCGAATCCCCGTCCGGGCGGGCGGACGTGGGAAATGTGGCGTACGGAAGACCGATTGTCCGGTGTCGCGCGGGGGCCTGAGTCCTTCTGATCGAGGCTCAGCCCATGGACGGTGTGAGGCCGTCTTCCCGAGTCGGGTTTGGTAATGCATCCCGTCCATCTCAGCTCATCTGTCTGTCGGCTTGAACTCGTCGCTGATTGGATGTCGCGGCGCGATGCCGCCTGAAAAGTTCGATATTTTCAACTTTATTCGCGCCGCGTCTCATCGCGCCAGACGCTCCATTCGCGCCGCCTCCGCCTGAATCGCGTGTCATCGCGCCATTTACATTGGTTTTCAATGTAGAGTCGCCGCTCAATTCGCGTCTATCGCGTTCGTTGTGAACGCCCCTTTAAGTAGAATGGAGTAGGAGCGCACTCTGGTGGATACTAAGCGCAACAACATAAAAAAAAAAAAAATCGGTTGTAATCGGCGTCTTTTGGCCGATGTTGATTATTTTCAAAAAGGCTATAATCGGCCGATTAAATCGGCAGGCCGATGAATCGGTCGGGCCCTACTACCATACATATTTTCTCAGAAATATGGTCCCATGGCGGACTCTGAAAGGGGCAGGACTTCGTCTCTTCATTGCAGGATTTGTAATGTCACATCCAGGGGCCCATCCTGCAAGTTTTCCAGTGATGTTGAAAGACCAAACACTGCCAAAAATGGAGTAGGTCAGCAGCTATATGGTATGAGGTTATGCATTGAGAGAGCAGTCTTACATTATGCCTTCAGGCTTCAAAAAGACGTCTTGCTTTTGGGAGTTAAGGGAGGAAGCGGTGGCTGCCCTTAAACACCACTGGTGTCTGGAGGTGAAGGGGACTCCAGGTTTGATGAGACTCCTTGTGGAAGACGACCATCTCTCAGTGAGGAAGTGCAACCAACCACTCCATTTTTTTTCTTATGTCAGCGTACAGTAGATATTGCATTCCATTGTCTGTTGAATTCCAGCACAAACACACCTCATTCTAGTTAATGAGGTACTGATTAGGTGATCACTTGAAACAGATCTTATTTAACAAGGAAAAGTATAAAAACATCAAGGACATCAAGTGACCGACGAAAAGGATGGAAAATGGATCAATTGGAAACAGACTCCTAGAGGCCGGACTGAAGTCCTGCAAAGCCAGAAAAAAAGCCTTTCATAAATGAGAAGCAAAGACAAGCCAGGCTGAGGTTTAACAAAGACCATAATGACTGGACCGTAGAGGACTGGAGGAAGGTCATCTTTTCTGATGAGTCCAACACCTGGTGGTCTAATTGTTAGACAGAGACCTGGATAGGCCTACAAGCCACAGTGTCTCACACCCACTGTGTTATTTGGTGGAGCATGGTGATGATCTGGGGTCCTCAGGAAGACTGGAATCAGACAGGTTTATCTTTGTGAAGGCTTGAAAAGACCCGTACAAGGTCCTCCTGGAAGAAAAGCTGCTTCCCTCTGCTCTGATGTTCTCCAACACTCAGGATTGGTTCTTCCAGCTGGACAATGCTCCATGCCACACTGCCAGGTCCATCAAGGTGTAGATGGAGGGTCACCAGATCAAGACCCTGTCATGGCCATCCCAATCTCCAGACCCGAACCCCACTGAAAACCTCTGGAATGTGATCCAGAGGAAGATGGAGGGCCGACATGTAGAGACAGACAACCATTCCCACTCACATTCACACCTACGGGCAATTTAGAGTAATCAATTAACCTATCCCCATCCTGCATGTCTTTGGACTGTGGGAGGAAGCCGGAGAACCCGGAGAGAACCCACGCTTACATGGGGAGAACATGCAAACTCCACACAGAAGGAACCCGGGCCGACCCGGGGATCGAACCCGGGACTCTCTTGCTGTGAGGCGAGAGTGCTAACCACTACACATATACACACACTTATTAATGTAAAAAGATTAATTCTGTGGTACAAGACCAGAAACAACAACCAACACGCCATCATATATTCAAGGTTTCATTACATATATTCAGGTTTCATTCTTTAGATTCAAGGTTTCATTCCATATTCTCAAGATTTCATTCCATAAATTCAAGATTTCATTCCATATATTCAAGGTTTCATTACATAGTGCAGCCTGGGATTAAACATAAAATATATATATATATATATATATATATATATATACACATATATATACACATACATATATATTAAACATCAGGGTTATTCCATCAAATATATATATATAAACCTGATTTTACCATTAAACCTGAGTTAACACGAGGTTCTTAATGTGTCAATGATGTTAATTCTGTTTTTGACTATATTTACATATTTATTTTTTAAGGTGCTGCTTTAATAGACTTTTGCAATGTGAGAAAACGTTTTGGATTAAATGCCACAGAAAAAGTTAAGATTCTTTGCTGACATTTTAGCTACACTTTGTTAATTTAATTCACTATGAACTTGTGATACCACTTATTTCCAATCCGATCCGATACCAAATAAAACCCAGGCTGCTAGTCACGATTTGATCGTTTTTATGTATTGTATTTCTTCTATAATTTTACAACTTCTTACTTCAACTAATCAATTTTCAAAAGGGTATTTCTTGTGGTAGCAATCAGTCTTTATCCCGGTAAACAAGCCTCTCAAACTCCAGCCATATCAGTATTTTGGGATCGAGCTGCACATCACTACTATGAACAAGATTTAGATTTTATTCAGCATCGTTTTAAAATTCGAATCAAAACATATCAATTGGTCCTTTCAGATGCTGCTTTTAATAAAGGTAAACTGTATCAGTATTATCCGACACCTTCATTTTTGATCATTGACCTGAACGTCTCCGTCTCTGAATTTTCTTTCAGACTGATACATTCTATTCATTCTTTTGTCTTTGTATGTCTTTCATTTATTAAAAGTGTCAAGCAACTGCAACCCTCTCCTCCCTGTCTGTGGTTAACGAGCTGTTTTTCTTGTTGATAGATGACGAGCTAAAGAAACAAAGGTGTGACAGCAGAGTCTGGCGCTCTCATCAACTTGACAGCAGCATCACTGAGCCATGAATACAAGCTCTGGATTTCAAGAACAACCTAAAGACATTTTGACATGTTTGTGGCTTTTTTTTATTTTTTTATCCTTTATTATAATAACTAATTTATACACAGTTGTCTTTAACATTTTAGTTATTATTGTATTGCTTGTTTACATTGTTGATGGTCTTGTATTGGTTTTAAAGTCTAATATATATAGTCCTATATATATATATATATATATATGCTATATACACACACTTATTAATGTAAAAAGATTAATTCTGTGGTACAAGACCAGAAACAACAAACAACACGCCATCATATATTCAAGGTTTCATTACATATATTCAGGTTTCATTCTTTAGATTCAAGGTTTCATTCCATATTCTCAAGATTTCATTCCATAAATTCAAGATTTCATTCCATATATTCAAGGTTTCATTACATATATTCAGGTTTGATTCTTTATATTCAAGGTCTGTCTACATTGTCATGTGAATCTCATGTGCAGTTTGTTTTAAATTTGCACATAATTTCATAGAGTCCTTATGGAGTCATACAGCAGGTCATCAACCTTGTCAGGTAATTGATTCAGTGATTACCTTGGAGATTACCTCTGCTAGCTGACTGATCGAAGCCTTGTCTTGAAAGGACAAACATGTAATGCATCAGTGATTAAACATTAGACTCAAACCAGTATTTAAAACTGATTGGTCGCCACCATAAAAACTAATTGATTCACCGTAAAATACCACAGTAGATTATCTAATTTCCCAATCAATCAAACCCCAATTAAAATTTCCCCAGACAATGTTATGTGACTCACAGTCAGGTCACATGAATCAGCATGACACCGTCCAGGTCAGCACAAAAAATTAAGAACTATGTAAAATAAACATCTGATTCATTGATTAAATGTTGATATATATCAAAATAGGATGACAGACATTTGAATCAGCATTCATCAATTTCAATTAATCAATTCCATAGTTCATAATTTCATATTTAATACATTTGGTCAATTAACAATTTAAATTATAATTGACTATTAAAGCCATTTTTTAATGAATGTGTTTTGAAAGTTTGAGATGCGTGTGTGTTCAGATTAAGACAGTTAGAAATGTGTTTTCAGTCAGAACAAATTCAGGAAATATTATATGAGAATAAACAAAAGGATCACAGGAGCAGTGCTGGGGCCCGTTTCACAAAGCAGGTTCAACAAACTCTGAACCTAACCCTGAACTCTGAGTTGAACAACTCTGAGATGGGAAACTCTGAGTTTTCGGTTTCAGAACAGCGGTTTTGAATTAGTTCAGTCAACTCTGAGTATGTAAACTCTGAGTTACACGCGTGCCTGCCGACTCTACAAAGCCATCATCAATGGAGCTCCGATACTACGATTCACCATGGCAACGGGGAGAGCGTCATTAGATATTACCGAGTGTTTATGTAGAAAACGAGCTCATCCTGAGAAAGCGGAGCACCGTAACTGCAGCAAAGTAGCGATAGTTGGCGTGGCAGACAATTACTGCCCGATCTAATGTGTATAACTGAATGAAACAGTCTATTGATCTAAAGGTAAAAAGGGTTTATTTTCAGAGTTGCATAGCGTCACTGTGGTGTAATGGTTAGCGACGCTGCCCACAGTGCTGGCGACAGCGGTTCAATCCCCGTAGATCACAAAATAGCGCAACAAATAAATCATTATTTTTATTGGGTGTAATCCCCCCAGGCACAGAAAGAAAGTGGCTTCAGTTGAAAATTAAGCAGAAGAATATTGCGCAAATACGTTGACTAAGGCATATGATTTTAATAATATTTCACATATTAAACAGTAAATATAAGCAGGTATTTCAACACAGGAATGTACTTAAACATTTCATAAATCTCCCGTTCGCAAAAACACTACCTCCGCAAAGAATCTGGTTGCGGATTATGTCCGCGATATGAAATGTTGAAAATGTCGGAGAATATTGTTTAGATAATATCTAATGTGATTGAAAGGAAAGGTAATCAAAATCCTCTCCCGATGCAAAGCTGCTAGAATCACTTTTATTTCCGTATCGATTAGGTTGACGATGAAAGGACGGCACATTTTTTTCAGAGTTGGTTCAGATTCCGGAAAAAGGCGGAGACATGTAGGGAGAAACTCAGGGTTTGTTGAAACTAACCTGCTAGCGAGCAGGTTAGTTTCACGGAGCATGTTACCCGGGTAACTGACTCAGATTTATGCTGAACTGGCTTTGTGAAACCGAAAAACCAGAGTTTCCCTCATCTCAGGGTTAACTAACTCAAGGTTTTCACTAAACCTGCTTTGTGAAACGGACCCCAGGGGTCCCTCAAACCCCTGGTGCTCTTGCTAAGGGTAATTTAACAAAAAGAAAAAAGAACAGGCACTCAGGTGAGTTTGAAAAAGTTAAAAACCCTTTATTTTAGTGGGTAATTTTTTAAAAAACACCAACGCGTGTCGGCTTACGCCTTCCTCAGGGTGTATACGTATACCCTTGTTGAATCTCAGATTTTTGTGTAAAACGGTTAAAGCACAGATTTGTGTTTGTGAAAGAGGTCCACATTTTCTTAAGCCATTATGAAAAAAAATAATCCACCAAAACCTGCTGGCTGGAGTTGTTCAGATAATTATTCTGCCTCCACCTATGCTCCACCCACAAAAATATAATTATGATTTTTAACAGGTCTATGAATCTTCATTTTGCAACAATTGCCTTAAAATCAAAGTGTTAAGTTTGTTTCTTATTTTGCATAACTGAAGGTTTAACATACAGATAAAAAGTATTTATTTGCATGGATGGATATATGTTAATATTAGGGCAGTAAAACGAAAATTTTAATCAGATCATTTTTTACATTTTCTCTGTATATTATGGGAACAGAAATATAAATGACAGAAGGCGTTTATGCACCAGAATGTGAAGACTCGATGAATAGGGATGCACAGATACCAGTTTCATTAGACCAAGTACTTTAGTTTCAGTACTTGCCGGTAATGAGGACTGATGAGTACTTAATAATACATTACAGTTCTAACAATAACTTTGAAAACATTCAACTTTGTGTTTTCCTGTTTCAGTAGGGATGTTAATAATTAACTATTTAACCAGTTAAAAGAAATATTAAAGATTAAAAGCTAAGAGACTCAGAGGAGCAACTTGTCACTTGTCAGAATAGTCCTGGTCCACCTTACATTTACATTTCTATTTAGGGCATTTAGCAGACGCTTTTGTCCAAAGCGACTTACAATAAGTACATTTGTCGAAAGAAAGAAAGCACAACATATCCTTGCCGATAAAGTGAGAGCTAAAAAGGTCCTCATCTGAGTAAAGTAGTAGCTGTTCAGGAAGGATACCTTAAGTACAACAGTGCTATGATCAAATTGCTATTGGTAAGAACATAAAAGTGCATTGTTTTTTCCCACCAAAGTCAGCCCACCTTAAGTGTTCCTGAGCCACAGCAGCCAGAGTTGATGCTAACTTCAGGGCTAACCTCCTTCACTCAGCTGTCTAGTTGTAGCATTTATTCACCGACAGGTAAGCTGCACACTACACTGCTATATTCACATCTGTAATTTTACTGATGACTTCATACATCCCACACACTCTCTCTCTCCCTTGACTGGATACTCGCTAACTTGACGTCAGAGACTTACAAGGGAGTCTAATAACTTTCATATTGCAGCTGCTGATAAATGATTTACGCAAAATTTGTATTTCAGGTTATTGTTGCAGCTGGGCAGCTCATTAAGCTCAAAGGTGAGAGGGTTGCTGTAGTTGTGAATGAGTTAATTCCACAAATGAATCATTCCATATTAAGCGTTCATTTTGACAGCCAGTTAGTTTTTTTTTAATGATTGCTATGACACTATTTTTAATACTTTAGTTTCCTAAACTCCTAACACAGTTAGCACAACATCTCTCTGTGTAAACCATAGAATTAACATGTGTCTTGTTGCTTTGACACAAAATGCACACAGTTAACACAAATTTAAAAGGCTTGAACTTCTTTAACACACAAGCTCAACCAAGACCAAAACAATGGATTTACCAGCCACATTTACAAATGCTTTCACACAATATATCAGAACAGATTACATCATGTTCAACAACAGTATAAACAGACTCTAAGCCTGTCTATACTGTTGTTGTTGTGTTTTACGTTGCACTTTCTGATTTTTGCACTTCTGGTTAGCGGCATTTCAAACTTGTACTCTGCACAATGACAATACAGCTGAACCTAATCTAATTTAAAATATGTATAGGCTAAAGTCAAAGTGAACAGCTGTTCATATTGTAGATTGAAACACAAATATATTGCATGTATTATTTTCCATAGCTACTGAGAAACAGCTGTTTGAAGTTATGCAAATAGATCAATCACAAAGAATCTAGAAAACACTCAGGTGTTGAGGTTCTTTCAATCACATGACCATATGGGATCCAGTAGAAGAGGGTCTCTTTGGGCTGATCTGTGTGGAAAAGGAACAATATAGAGCAACACAAAGAAAGTAAGAAAAATACCTGCAAGAGGAAGACAAGTACCAGGACAAGGGAGAGGAAGACGAGTACCAGGACAAGAGAGAGGAAAACAATTACCAGGACAAGGGGGAGGAAGATGAGTACTAGGACAAGGGAGAGGAAGACGAGTACCAGGACAAGAGAGAGGAAAACAATTACCAGGACAAGGGGGAGGAAGATGAGTACTAGGACAAGGGAGAGGAAGACGAGTACCAGGACAAGAGAGAGGAAAACAATTACCAGGACAAGGGAGAGGAAGACGGGTACCAGGACAAGAGAGAGGAAGACAAGTACCAGGACAAGGGAGAGTAAGACGCGTACCAGGACAATGGAGAGGAAGACGAGTACCAGGACAAGGGAGAGGGAGACGAATACCATGACAAGGAAGTGGAAGTTGAGTACCATTTTATCTTGCAGTAAATTCCTGTTGCAAATAAGTACTGCAGCAGTTCTGTCTGTTTTTTTTCCATAAACCATACATACTATATAGCTACTGTGAGATGGGTCATTCATTTTTTGTATTGAATTTCTGCAGCAAAGACAAGTGTGTTGTGAATTAGTGTATTATTGTATTTGAAAATGAATGTTTGAGTTTAGTTAACAATGTGTGGTTTTGAGCATGGAATTAAGAGTTCAGGAAAATTGCTAAAGTATTGTTTTAGCAATTTTAAAAAACTGTAATATACATTCAACCCGTTCGTTCGTCTTTATTGTAAAAGTAGCTTCCAATGAATTTGAGGAACTAGCAGTTCTCTGACTTGATTTATGTCATTGGGGATTTGAATGAAACTTCTGCCTTTGTTTCCTTCCTGGAGCTTCAGGCGTCAGATTCTGGTTTATTATTCAGACACTCCACTGAGACCAGCTTGTACATGTTTGTGTAAATCTGTGCCCCTTTAAAAAATTTGGGGGTGGCCATGGCCAGCGGGCGCCTGACCTCAGACTCTGGACTGGAGGGATACCGTCGGGCCCCGAGGATTGTGGGTAAACCTTGGAGGCCTTCGGCTGGCTGCTACAAAGCTGCTCTGACAAATTTGCCGGAGGGGAGGAGGAGGAGCTGAGCCTGCATGGAGGATAACCAAGGCCAAGAGGCCCGGGGCTATGCAGAGCATTGCTTGCTCTACCACTCAATCTCTCTGCCTCTTTCCTCCTACCTCCTTTATTTTGTTTTCAAGATTGCTGACGAAAAAAAAATGATTTCCAAAGAAATTTCTAGAATGGACAGGTAGTGTTAATTAGGGCTGTAAGTACCTCTTTTCATTACGATTCAGATATCAATTGTTTGCTTCCATTACATATCGAATCCTTAAGTTTATAAAATTAGAAAAATTAATTATAATTATCATAAAGTTACCAATGATCAAATTGATGTCTATATGTGACATAATGTACCTTTTCATGCTCACACAAATGTGTCAAAATTATATAGTCCGATAAGATCTCTCTATTTTCCTACTTCATCTATTGAAAATGTGTAATGGTGAGGTGGTCAGGTGACCTCCTATTTATGCACAACTCACAACATTTCAAGAAGTAGGCATGAAATGTATCGTTCAGCACTAAAACAATGTCAATGGCAAGGTAATTAAGATGGCCACCCAAGCTGGATGATCCATATCCTGTTAAAACAACCAAGGACCTCCTCTTCATCATCCAATGCTTTCATCTTTTTTTTCTACCCTTGGATTTGTGTTGGGCTAAACATAAAGGAACTATAGAATCATGCTAATCTAACAAATCAAAGTCCGGTTGACAAAGGATTTGTAAACGGCAGGTACAAATCAAAAAGAAATCCCACGCTACACGTAATCCACCAGCTTGCACCAACCTGTAGGTCCACAGCGGTGTTGTAATAACGGTTATGTCATTCTGAGAGAAACTTTGTGAACGTTACGCCTAAAAAAAGTGGGAGGTCGGATGTGGGTAACTGTTCTTTCATGTTGCTTTTCTTGGAACTAAATACTGCAACAAGCTCAGCCTGCTCTATTGTTAACATGCTGTCTCACAAGAAATACTCTTCACGCTGCATTCCTGCCCACTGACATAAAGACTTTACGTGCCACAGAACTACATAGTTAGGTTTAGGAAAGACAAGATTATGGTCTCGGTAAAATAATGAGTGTTTGTACGTAACTTAACTCGCAATAACAAAATAATAAAATAAGTCAATGTTCACATTTGTTTTCAAGCAGGACATGAACACTTGTCTCCTGTGTGAAAGTGCGTGATTCACGCTTACATCCATCCCGACCTCCACACACCTTTCATCAAAATGAGTTTCAGATGAACAAACGCTACCAATGCCCGTAACAATTGGCATTTAGATCAGATAAAAAATTGTGATTGAAAATTATCTCTTGCAAAAATGTAATCCTTATTTCCAATTTCAATATTGTTTTATTTCCTTTTAACTCTATTTATTTTAAATCATATTTGTTGGATCCATGTTCTGTTCAATTTGTTGGATTGTTCTGCAGCTAGGCATCTAAGAATAAATCTGTTTATGCAACAATAAAACTTGATTTGAGAGCATCTGTGAAAATCATTTATCTATTTTTTGTATTTGTAGCACAATGCTTTATATCGATACACTATGAGGTGTTAAGTTGGTGAATGTGTTTCTTAATTTGCTTGTATTTTACTCATTTGCAGCATTATATTTTCATAAATGGGAGTCTGCTATGGAGATGTTTTCATTTGCTTGTTAAAATGAGTCTCACTATGCAAACAATCAAAACAAAAGTGTGTGCCATTGAACGCCTTGTACAAAGTAAGTCAGCTTTCAAGGAAAAGTCAATGGAAGAGTGCCGACTTTCCCTCTGTGGTTGATCACATGACAAACCACCGTTACTTTCGCAGCTGAATCAGTCCCCCACCGCCCGCTCACCTCTTCATGAATCCAACAGGTGAAATTGTGTTTGTTTCCAGCTGTGGGAGCAAAACGCTTCATGTCGGAGGAACCTAATCTGAACATTATGCTTCTCTCTTTCTCACACAGGTCAGTCAGCAGCATCCAGCAGCAGGTTAATAAATCAGCGGATCAATACATCCTAATAAGTTTCCTTGTGTGGGACGCAGACAGACATTGAAAACAATACAGAAAGATGAAGGGAAATGCCAAGTTGACATTTTGCAGATAGAAAGCTTTCCCTCGACATCAGTGATGCATGTAAACACGAGACTAATTTATCGACGTGTGAACTGTTTCATCCCAAGTGACCGTTTGAGTAAAGTGCACTAGAATGTTCAGGAGCTTTACTTAGAGGCAAATATGGTATTTAAAGAAATGCATTTGTTCATGCATTAGATTGTGTTTTAAAATACACATTTGTGTGGTAGAAGGACCTGAAGTAGCATCTCAATCAAGCAGATATCACGTTTAAAAAAAAAATCTGATGAAGTGGTTAGATTTTTAATCTGAAAACTACATTGGTCTTAATGTAACCTTAATGTTGCTGTAGCACTACTATTGCACAATACTATTCTTCCTAAAATTATTTATATATAATATCAATTTGAACAACGGTTTAATTTTTCTCAGTTTGTTCACAAATGCATCCCAAAGTTGTGCTTTTAAAATGGATGCATTTAAATAATAAGACATCAATGAATAAAATAAGTGTGTGGTTGTTACATACTTTTCAATAGCATATATTATTACAAATTCAGATATAAGATAGAGGCTTGTGGAAATAGCTTTTATGTAAGTATTCATGATTGTTTCCTGAAATTCTAAATACAAACAAACATTATCTTACTATTGTTATACACTAAACCCCAAAGCATTCCTTGTTTGTGAGAACCTAATTGGCAGTAAACAATATTCTGAGGATAAGATTGAATAAAATAAACGCCAGAATGTTTTTAAGGGGTTTTATGTAATTAACTGGAAAGCTATTGTAATTTGCACATTCAATGAAAAATTAAGGTTTATTAGTACACATTAAAGTATAGCATATTATGGTTCCAAACCCAACTATAAGCCTAACGTTAAAATCTGTATCAAGATTGTATCGAGATATGATTTAACCTGATTTCATTTACACCTGCTGGTGTCTCCAGTGTCGACATTAATGTCCAGTTGAGATCCAACAGCTTCAAGACACTGTTGTTAAGGGCAAGATGGCCGATTATGTGACATTAACACTGGTCAGTCATCCCCTGACAAAGGTAAAGCAGGCATTTCATACCTCTGCCTCTGTAATTGTTGCATGCGGTTTGAAACCACAGTTTCATTAATACTTACTTAAAGTGTACGATGTGGTCACAATGTGTCTCCCCACCCCAAGTAAGGTCTTTATGTAATTGTTTCAATCTCACCACTCTTTCAGCTCTCTTTTCATTTCTGTCCACGGAGATGAAAAATGAAGACGAGTAATTACCTGAAGGCATGAGGGGAGCAGACTCTCCGTTAGCTGCACAGAAATCCTGCAGTAATGACAAAAGCTAAGCCACTTACAGACAAAAGCCTAGTATTTGCTTCACATCACTTTAAGAGGTAATGGCAGAGGCTAACGCTCCGACTTTCTACAAAAAATGGCTGGAGATGAAACTTCATGTCAGAAATATGTAATTATTGTGAGGTATAGGTTGTGTTGAATTATATTGCATTAGAGTAGGAGGTGTTTCTAAATATTTTCTTTACCACCTCAATTAAATTAATCTTAACTGGAAAGTTGACACTTTGACCGAAATATAATCTCAACAATAATCTGCATGCTAACCATTAATGTGAAATAAAAAAAACTTAGATTCTGACAAAATATTAAAGTAACAGACCAATTCCAAACAGTTCATGTTGTGATTTTGGAGCTACCAAGGGAACTAGCCAGATGCTAACTGAGTAACTGTTACTTAACTAGAAGCCCCTTTTAGACTGCCTTTTCGTTGCGGGAGTATTCTGCCGTTATTCCACCTCGTCAGTCTAAACGCTCGCCGAGGTGGAAAGGCGTAATAGAATATTCCCCCTTTGGGACAGCAACAGAGGTTGTCACAGAGTCGAGATGAGGCGATACGGGGTTCTGTCTAAACGCTCCGAGCACCCGAGGAGGAAGAGATGTGACGTAGTGAAGACGCGTTACCAGGGCGACACGCCACCGGCGGATTTAACAAGCTCAAAGCGTAGATCCGAAGAAGATAAAACGCTTCTAGTTGCTCGTACGAGGCCGCCGTCATACGCATCAACATGTTTAGATGCTTCCGGCTTTGCTACAGTGCAGACGCTTTTCCTCTTTGCTCTCACCCCTGCCTGCGATTTTCTGCTATTTTTTGCTATCTGCTTCTCCTCAATAAGAAACAAAGAGCAACAGCTCCTGGATATTTACAAAACCAGTGGGATTATATTTTCTTTGAGATAAAACGGGCATTTTTCAATATTTTTACGACTTCCTCAACGCTACGGGAGGAGGCCTACCAAACAAGATAAGCCTGAGCCTGCTAAAGGTAATTAGCAGAAGATGCCTCCCTTCTCTACGGAAGATTACCATAAACTCCTACGGAAGATTTTACTGCTGGAAACAAAAATGAATCGGTTAGAAGTAAATGTAGAAGTGAATGGACTTTGTGGGAACAACACCACTCTAGCACTGACTCAAAACAGTGGACAGGAGCATGCTAGAACACAGCTAACTAGCTATAATGAAGCTATGAAGAAACGGGAGGATCCTGTACACGGTCATAAATCTACCAGCGATAATCCTCCCTGGAACACACTTGGTGCGAAGCCAAAGAGAAGACCATCTCCCTGTGACATGGGAGAACGGATATCTGGCAGGACCCAGCGCCCCGATATCTGTGATCTGACCGGCTGGCCTGCGTTACCATCTCCATCCAGGCACAGCGTCTCCTCAACCCCACTGCCTCGTAGGACACAGCAGCGGACAGCTGGGGAGAGGAGAGCTACCAAGAAACCTCCCCAGCAAACAACTGTTCAACTAAAGAACAGGTTTGCTCCACTGCTGCAGGACCATGGATCCCCCTCTGACTGCCTGGATAACCCCCCACCACCACGCAGTAGGGTAAGACCTGCTAACTTAAAGCCACAGAGAAAGCTAACGACAGGGCCTGAAAATCTGATTGTGGGTGACTTTTCTGTAAAAGATATGAAAAGCAGTAATAACATCAAAGTACTCTGCTTTCCGAAGGATACGGTGTCTGATTTGGAAAAAAGAATCCTGGAAATTGTGGCTGCACACCCAACTGTGAAAAATATCATTCTGCACATTGGATTTAATGACATTGAAAAACAACGATCAACAGAGTTGAGAGAGGATTTCAACAAACTCTTTGAAACAGTCAGCTCTGTGAATGCTGAGGTTTTCATCAGTGGCCCTCTGCCCCCGACCGGGAGAGGAGCGGAGACATTCAGTAGACTGTTTTGGCTCAACAAATGGCTCTCAACTGCATCTCTTGCCCGCCCAATGCATTTTATTGACAATTTCCGCCTTTTCTGGGACCGCAGGCATCTTTTTAAGACAAACGGACTTTGCCTAAATAAGCTGGGGGCAAAGCTATTCATCACCAACATGTCTTACTGCCTGCGTCATCCATCTGTCGCCAAGGACAAGAGACGAGAGGAACCAACAAAGAGGGAAGACGAAACACAGATTATCAGAAACGTCGAAGGAGGACTGAATGTGGATCCCTCCCCCAACCCCCCAAATCTCCATCCAGGTCTTCATCATTCTCCCTCCCTCCAATAAACCTTTCTCTCCCCTCCTCCCCCTTGGAGTTCCAAGAGCTACCCCCACCTACCCCCCGCCCTTCTCAGATTATCAACAACGTCGAAGGAGGACTGAATGTGGATCCCTCCCCCACCCCTCCCAAATCCCAATCCAGGTCTTCGTCATTCTCCCTCCCTCCAATAAACCTTTCTCTCCCCTCCTCCCCCTTGGAATTCCAGGAGCTACCCCCCCCCCCACCTACCCCCTGCCCTACTCAGACCCCCCCTCCCAAGGCTGCAACTAAGTCACCAAAACTCAAGACCCCCTTTTCCAAAGCTGCAACGAAGTCACCAAAATCCAAGACCCCCTCTCTCAAAGCTGCAACTAAGTCACTAAAATCCAAGACCTCCAAGACTCTTCCCTTTTGGCCACCCCCTCCCCACCCTGACAGCAGCCCTGAATATTACTGAGACAGAAA
The DNA here is from genome assembly GCA_029853015.1 of Chelidonichthys spinosus. Classification (NCBI taxonomy): domain Eukaryota; kingdom Metazoa; phylum Chordata; class Actinopteri; order Perciformes; family Triglidae; genus Chelidonichthys; species Chelidonichthys spinosus. The sequence continues at coordinate 24,348,362 of CM056823.1, forward strand.
AGGGTTCAGCAGTAGACCGCATTATCAGCTGGACCCAAGGTCGCCTACATCAAAACATGGCACCTTCTGCATCCCTGTTGTGACTACTAAGAGAGTAAACATTGGGAAACTTGAACACACAGCTAACCTAAACAATCTCATTCCTGTTCTCTCAAAATCAAAGTCAACCTCAAAGCCTGTCAATAACACCATCAGGATGGGTCTGCTAAATGTAAGGTCTCTTAATAACAAATCATTTTTAGTCAATGATTTTATTACTACTTCTAAACTTGACTCTATGTTTTTAACTGAAACATGGCTAGAACAAACAGTGCAAGCATTCTGATCGAGACAGCACCCCCCAACTATAATTTTATTGATGTTTGTAGATCTGGGAAAAGAGGGGGAGGGGTTGCTGCTATATTTAAAAATACATTTCAGGGGAAACAGATGTCCCTTGGTGTTTTTCCATCATTCGAATATCTTTGTGCTGTGTTGAAATGCTCTCCCAGAGTTTTCCTGTAAATTATTTACAGGCCACCTAAATATTCGTCAAATTTTTTCGATGATTTTACTGAATTATTGTCTAGCATCTCCACTGATTTTGACTGCCTAGTTATAACTGGTGACTTTAATTTTCATATTGATGATTTGAATGACAAGGGTGCAAAAGAACTTTTTAATATTCTAGACACATTTGACCTTTCTTAACATGTGAAAGAGGCTACTCATTGTAAGGGACACACCCTGGACCTGATTATCACAAAAGGTCTCAATGTTTCTGATGTTTTCGTGACTGATCCTTCATTGTCTGATCACTTCTGTGTTTTCTTTAATATTTCTTTCATTCCTGACACACAAACAGAATCAAATAAGGTCAAAAAACGGTACATCAATGAACATGCCAATGTACTCTTTAAAAATGCCATTTCCTCGTTACCACCTCTAAACCCATGTCATGCTGATGATCTTGTAAACATCTTTAATTCCAAAATTCTGAATGTCATAGATGTCATTGCACCTGCTACGGTTAAAACAATTTCTGGTAAGCAAAAGGCACCCTGGAGAAAAGCTGCTGTTGTGACAGCCCAGAGAAGAGAGTGCAGGAAGGCTGAACGAATCTGGCGGAGTACTAAACTTCATATTCACCATGACATCTACAAAGAGAGCCTCCGGGCCTACAATTTAGTCTTAAAAACTGCGAGAGAAACATACTTCTCCAATATCATAAACAACAACACTAATAAGGCGAAAACCCTATTTGCAACTGTTGACAGACTGACCAACCCCCCAACACAAATACCAGCTAAACTACATTCCACGCAGAAATGCAATGAGTTTGCATTCTTTTATACTAATAAAATTGAAGGCATCAGACGCGCCATCAATTTCTCAAACAAAAAAGTTGGATCACCAACCTGTTCAGGCAAAAGTAACACAGCAATCATGGCAAGCTTTAATGCCATAGACTCTAAAACTCTAGTGGAAACGGTGACAAATCTAAAATCATCCACCTGCTGCCTTGATGCTTTACCTACCAACTTTTTTAAGAATGTTTTTGACTGCCTATCAATAGACGTATTGCAAATAGTTAATAACTCCATTCAATCAGGCAATTTCCCAAAGGCCTTCAAAACTGCAGTCATTAAACCTCTTCTAAAAAAGCGGAGCCTAGATGCCTCTATTATCAACAACTACAGACCAATTTCAAATCTACTCTTCATAAGTAAAATAATTGAGAAAGTTGTCCTCCAACAACTAAATCACTTCCTGGCTTCAACTGGCTGCCACAACAACTTCCAGTCAGGATTTCGACCTTTTCATAGCACCGAGACGGCCCTTATTAAAGTTGTAAATGACATCCGTCTTAACACAGACTCTGGCAAAACTTCAATATTAATGCTACTAGACCTCAGTGCTGCATTTGACACTGTCGACCACTCAATACTCTTGGACAGGTTGGAAAACTGGGTGGGGCTCTCAGGCACAGTCTTAAACTGGTTCAAGTCATATCTACAAGATAGGAACTATTTTGTTTCCATTGGCGACTTTGTATCAGAACCTACCAATGTAACGTGTGGAGTCCCCCAAGGTTCAATCTTGGGGCCGACTTTATTCAACATCTACATGCTCCCACTAGGACAAATCATGCAAAATAATAACATTGACCACCATTGCTATGCCGATGACACACAAATCTATGTAGCACTATCACCAAACGACTATCGCCCCATAGATCTTCTGTGCCAGTGCATTGAGCAAGTCAAAGACTGGATGTGCCAAAACTTCCTACAACTAAATGAGGACGAAACTGAGATAATTGTTTTTGGTGCTAAAAAAGAAAGGTTTAAAGTAATTCAACACCTTCACTCTCTGTCCCTGAAAACCTCAACCAAAGCCAGAAATCTTGGGGTTATTATGGATTCTGATTTACATTTCGACAGTCGCGTTAAATCAGTAACAAAATCAGCCTACTATCACCTAAAAAATGTAGCAAGACTTAGAGGGCTCATGTCAGCTCAAGACTTAGAAAAACTTGTACATGCCTTTATTACTAGTAGGCTAGACTACTGTAATGGTCTCCTTGCAGGTCTTCCGAAAAAAACTGTCAGGCAGCTACAGCTTGTTCAGAATGCTGCTGCTAGAGTTCTTACAAAGACCAAAAAATGTGAGCACATTACACCAATTCTTAAATCCTTACATTGGCTCCCTGTATGTCAGAGGATTGATTTCAAAATCCTCCTGCTCACATATAAATCACTTCATGGTCTAGGACCGAAGTATATCACTGATATGCTCCCACTACATAAGCCCTCTAGACCACTAAGATCTTCTGAGACCAATCTGTTAGTGATTCCCAGAGTAAACAACAATCACGGGAGAGCATCATTTAGTCACTATGCAACAAATGGCTGGAATAAACTTCCTGAAGATGTAAGACTTGCCCCAACTCTGACCACTTTTAAAACTAGACTGAAAACTTTTATGTTCACCATAGCTTTCTGCCAAATCTTTTAATGTCTGCACTGTTTTTAATTATTGCAAATATGTTTTTATTCTATTTTCTTTCTGTAATGCATTTTTAAAATTTTTATTATTTTCTTTTAATTCTTCTATTTTTCTTTTCTTTTTTCTTCTCACTTTGTTTTATGATGTGAATCACTTTGAGTCTGCCTTGTGTATGAAATGTGCTATACAAATAAAGTTGCCTTGCCTTGCCTTGCCTATGATGCAGCAACTTCATTCGCGGTTGAAGAGATGCGTAAATATGAGACGTGTTGTTCATGTTCATGAATGTTCACCTTGCGTAGTTTGAATCAAATGAGCTAATCGGATTTCCGACACTCATTTAACACGTCACACGGGCCGGGCTGCTTGTTAAATAAACGGTCTGGTTCGTGGTATATTTTGACTCACCTTTCCACCATTACGGTGGAATCATCTGTCTAAAAAGGCCTAAAGACTACACACCCGACTGGGAAGTAAGTGGCGTACACTAACAACAGGTCTCGCTTCTTCTTTCTCTTCCTGCTAATAAGAGTCGCTGAACACATCAGGTAATGTTAGTGATGGAACGTAGCTAAGTAAGCTAGCAAGACGAGCTGACAGCGGTGTTGGCGATGTACATTGTTGTGAGACACACTTGTGTCTTGTGTCACTAAATTAAGTGATAAATCGACAAACTATATGGACTTGAAACATTATCTTTTAAATTGACCAACATCATGCGTTATTGGTCAAAGAACTAGCAAATCAAAGAAACAATAGACACTTGTTTTATGATCTATTCTCTTGGCTTTTAAATATGTTTTTATTTTACTTATTGTTCTTTTATAATGTGTTTCATTTGCTCTTTGTTCTCTGGCCGTTTAGTGTAAGACACTTTAAATTGTACTATATAAATAAACTTACCTCACCTTTGCTTTGCCTAAATATGGCTTCATTTGATAAAATTACATCCCTGATATGTTCATTTCTATTAGTATTAGCAACATCTAATGCACAGTCCTGGACTTCATCCTTCCATCAAAATCATTTGATCCCTTGTATCATTGATCATTGTAGTATGTGCAAGCATTTAATATAAATCAAATGAGTCTGTCAGCTGACATAACATTAAATATACTTTACTACTAAACAGCAAGTGAAGTTGACTGTAAGTTTGTATTAATCGCCATCTTCAAAAAGACTAAAACTGAAAATGGAAGCAATTAAGCTTTATCGTCACCTGCAGTGATCTAAACTCACATTTTTTTCATGATGGAAATTAAGAGCATTTCCATCCCATTCACTATACAACATTCAGTTGAACACACACACACACACACACACACACACACACTGCTGTGTCCGTTTGGCTGTAAAGGATTACAGCAGCGTAGCAGTAATTAGTTGTGGCATAATGAACATTTGGCCCTGTGGCGAGGAATAATTAAGCAGCACTTTACGGTGATCGTAACGAGGCGACGAGGCCAGAAACCCTCGCAAGTTCACCAATGCTCACACTTAATGGGATTCATTACACCGCTGAACTTCTTTCCCAACACACAGTACATGAATAAAACATACATACATGTATGTAAATAATTCAGCCCTTCTCACTTTCAACATGCTTGTGTCGTAGTGTGGAAAAGGCATTCGTGTCAAAAGAAAGTTTTTGCTTTTATTGAATAATGAAAATACACCAGCAGCAACCAATGTATTTGCAAGGTAGAAATCCTAAAGGTTTATCATATGACCATCAGATTAAATCTTCTCAACTTTGTTTAAAAACAAAATGGTCATGCTCATGTCAGCTGGCATAGCAATTGGCTGTGAACACTACAATCCCCATAAGTGTCTGCTGCTCTTGTTACAGGCGATGTCAAAAAAATACAAGCACATGTTGGCAACAGGGGGATTTTATCTGCTGAATAAAAAGTGGCATTTTGGCAGAGACATCCAGACAAGTTAGCAACTTTAAACATTGAATTCAAACTGTTACCAGCGTAAAAATGACTACCGATTTTGACAACCAAACATGCAATGACCATTTTGTTTCGGTTGCAATCGCTGTTTTGGGGGTTAATGCCTTTGACTAGCTTGAGAAGCTATTGCTATTCTGATTCTACCAGCAGACTGTCCACACTAGTGCTCAGACAACAGCCGGGCCAGTTTTAAGGTTCCTCGCCAACGGCTCCGTCACATCTCCGGAATGTCACTGCAACTTCTAAATATTATTGTTGCATAACATTATTTGGATAAAGTCACCACAAATTGGAAATCTACTTGCTCACAAGAAAAGATATTAAAACTAATCAAAGCGTAGCCTATGGAATATTGAATAACATTCAAAATGATGCGCTTGAAAACAGGGGTTTGTATCTGTAACCATACTTTTCCTGGATGTACACTTGTGTTTGTTCCTTTAAGTGCCCACTCACAGACTTTTAACAGCTTTACTTCCTGGTAATGTTTTGTACATATAGTAGCCTCCTCTTGTCTTTCATCTATTCTGTTGTTGGATATATGCTGTTCTTTTGAAATGACAATTTATCATTTTAAGCCTGATGATGTACCCTGAAGCTGATATTGGCTTTTGTCCGACGTACCAGTAACAAATCTTTTGACGCAAACAGTATTATTTTTGGTAATTCAGTGGTATAATACCATAACACATTGTATAATATTACACCTCACATAAGGTTAATCAGGCATTCATGGCATAATATTTGCAATTCACCATAATCCGTGCATGTGATGAAATTGAAGTGTAAGTATTATATTGAGAAACATACCAGCGGTTTACTCACTCATAGTAATGATGCAGAGGACATTCAATCAGGAGTTATTTTGAAGTTACCTGTTTTCCACACTAATGCTACTAGTTTTTGGTTTACTTTTTTTACATACGTGTGTATCCCAACTGTGATGTTTTCCATAAACCTGACCTGTGTCTTGTTGCCCACACCAAAGTGTTTAGTCACGTTTGAGTTGGGATGAGACAACACATTGTTGTAAAAGAGGCTCAAGATTCAATCTAGTGATTCGTGTACACGGATGCAAATTGTAAAAAAGGTTTGTTTCTCTCAACCAGACTGTCAAATTAAGGTCTTAGGTGCCTTTTTTCCCCCCTTGTTCTCCAAAAGACAGGTTTCGGAAAAAAATTGAGGTTGGGCTTTAAAAAAAACTATGTGGAACAGAAGAATAGTTTGTTTTAGGCAACAGAACCTCTTAGTCAGTTTTGAAACACATCATTAATAACACTTTGGGACACACAGTATCCAACACTGGTGTCATAGTTGGAAGTCCTGTCTTCTTGGACCAACCTCCCCGTCGTGTGGATGTGTTTAATTTGTATGTCTGCCACAAAAAACATCCTAATTTCCTTTCCACTGCCGCTGATTTCATGCTGAGCGACAGGAAATAAAAAAATGTGTCCCTGTTCACAAAACCAATAGATTTTAATTCTGTCACTATGTCACGGACCGCCATGAGACTGGGTTGGAAGGGAGCGTGTTAGAATAGGATTTCAAACACAGTCACTGTGTCAGTCTGTTCAGTCAGTCTGTTCTACTGCAGATTCAATCTTTATGTTTGTGTCAATTAAATAAAGTGCTTGAATCATGTTAATCAATCAGCTTTTGAAGCATCTGAACGAGTAGTTTCTTTTCCGTCGACGGCTTCTTACTTGTTTTCTCAGGATAAAGGAGCTTTTATGACTCACTGCAGGATTAAACGACTCCCTCATGATGGATATTTTTTGTAGTAAATGTCGACTTTTCTCTGCCTCTAATGTGCGTTACCTTCCTTGACATTGCACCATGCAACCCGTCAGATTGACTTGTGAATTATGTCAAAAAAATCCTGCAGATGAAAGAGTCTTTTGAAAGCTGCGGTAAAAGAAAATCAGCCGACGTTTGAACGTCGACGAGGCGCTGCCAGATCAAAATCAGTTCAAACAATAACATTTTTCCCTTTTTTTTGATTGTGATTAGGTCTTATATTCTGACAGCCACTAAAATAATTGTGAAAGTAATGAGATAGTGGCAGTTTTTTTTTTCCTCACTTTCCCTCTATTTTCAAATAATGAAAAGATGATGAAAACAGCCATGACTCCAGGAAGGAGCGTTTCTGGGTGGGAAAAGGACTTCAAAGGGAATGATAAGCAAATGTAGCCGAGCTTTCATTCTGAATTAAGTCAACCAGCCACTTTAATCAAGTTGTTTCAGAGGAATCAAACTACAAACACAGGACCAGAGAGAGAAGAGAGGCAGATTGATTTTCAGCTCTTCCTCTAACAGCTTTCTGCAACACTCTGACAATAACTTCTTTCCATTTATGGTGATTTTCATGTTTATGTTTCGACTCTTTCTGTTGACCTCGTGGCCTGTCAATCCCACTTTAACACAAACAACAGTAATACAAATTAGACAGAAGGAAGCAGACATCATGCTCTGTTATGCTCTTTTCCACTGGCTCGGTGTGTCGGCGTCATGTGATGTGGACTGGACTGTCTCTGAACTTCCAGTTTGGACATTATAGAAAAACAGCTGTTCAGTCCAGTTATTTGGACTCAGCTGCAATGTCTTATGCTTTTCCCTCTAGGTATGGCAATAGTACTGGTTGCGCACTGGATTATGGCGGTGCTGTTACTTGACTTAACCCAGACCTGCTAGTTTTGTTTTGCCTTGCAACCTCATGTTGCTTGCGTGAAAAAGTTAAGAAAAGTTTAACTTTTCAGGGGCCGACTGATCCGTCAGCCAATCAGATTGAGATCAGAGCTGACTGAGATGTGCCAGACACCTACTTCAACCTCTACTTCAGGTATGCTGAACAGGCAAGGACCTAACACTTATTTCTATTTTTTCGCTCTTACTTTATCGGCAATGATATGTTGTGGTTTCTTTCTTTTGACAAATGTACTTATTGTAAGTCGCTTTGGACAAAAGCATCTGCTAAATGACCTAAATGTAAATGTAATATTGTTTTTGTTAAATACGCCACTTTGTTTGAACTTTGTTTGAACTTTGTTTGAACTTTGTTTGAACTTGTTTGAATAATTTAATAGTATTTTTTATTTATTTCAATCATGTCAATCATCAATTTATTTCAGACAAATGTTTGACAAAAACGAAACTAAAACCACCAATGAAATCTATAATACAGCACCTGAAGCCGGTCAGTGAACCAGCTGTTTATAAAACCAACAACATGGGGAGAAGTGGACAATGTGCTTTTTGTCGTCCATTATTGTAGTTTCTTCAGCGCAGACGCACGTCAATCACGGTGCCGATCATCAGCTGTCAATCATCAGCAGCATAATAATGACGTAGTTTAGTGAAAGTCCGGTCGGATTCTCTGAGCACCGCGGCCGTCTTTTCCTAAATCCTTTTGAGTTCTCCTAGTGCCTTTCCTTAACCCCGTGACGTTTTCCCCCGAGGTCAAGGAATAGGAGTTAGGACCTCATTTTTTGACTATTCGACTGCTCTCAGAAGGAACTCCTGTTTCTGTTATTTTTAACCTGACCACTCCACATTCACTCCTTCACTTTGGCACATTCCGAAATGGGACTCATGCAGTTTTGGGAAGAAAGTGACTCCATCTCAGGCCACTTGCATCCATTCACATCATCACATACTGGCTTTTATCGGCGATCACAGTGCTGGTTCAATTTCCAATGAGCAGAGCACAGTTTAGGCTGAATTAATAATAATCTCAACTCTCAACTAGGCACTTACCTCTTTATGATATGTGATAATACTCATTATCATATGATAAATATAATAACTTAACAAAATCATCAATTAGAGGTACAAAAGTATCAGCATCAAAATATACTCAAAGTATCAAAAGCATTATACAGAATGGTCAATTTAAGACTCATTATTTTTATTGATGCATTATTGATTATGTTCACATGCACACTCATATTCTACTATTATTCTGAAAAGGCTAATAGTTATGTTAATATGAATGGCTGTATGTAAACAGGAATATAAGTGGAAGTTTCATGATCTGATAAAGGTGGAGCTCATTTTAATGGCTTTATATGAGTAGTTTAATTATAATAAATCATCTTCATTTATTAGCTGATTTATATTTTATCTAAATAGGCAGTGCAGGTTTATTCATATCAGCAATGTAGCAAAGGACTGGGACAAAGGCCAAAAGATAAATGTTAGAAAATTATTTTTATTGTATTGTTAATAACAATTATTAATAATATGAATCTGCAAAGAAGCTAATAACTGAAGTTGTCAAGTACATTGAGTGTAGTAAGAAACTACAATACTGGCTGCCAAAATGTAGCGGAGTGGAAGTCATCACTACCAACACCCAATGGTCTTCATCATCAAATTGAATTACTTGTTTGAACTTTGTTTGAACTTTGTTTGAACTTGTTTGAATAATTTAATAGTATTTTTTATTTATTTCAATCATGTCAATCATCAATTTATTTCAGACAAATGTTTGACAAAAACGAAACTAAAACCACCAATGAAATCTATAATACAGCACCTGAAGCCGGTCAGTGAACCAGCTGTTTATAAAACCAACAACATGGGGAGAAGTGGACAATGTGCTTTTTGTCGTCCATTATTGTAGTTTCTTCAGCGCAGACGCACGTCAATCACGGTGCCGATCATCAGCTGTCAATCATCAGCAGCATAATAATGACGTAGTTTAGTGAAAGTCCGGTCGGATTCTCTGAGCACCGCGGCCGTCTTTTCCTAAATCCTTTTGAGTTCATCACTACCATCATCATGGTTTGATGTCTTCATCATCAAATTGAATTACTTGTTTTGACTGTATTAAATCATATATATATGCTTTGCATGCGATGAAAGCAGAACTGAATCCTACATTCGCTGATAATTATGGTTTCTATGTGAAAGCTATTTTTTTATTCTGGTTGCAATTTGGTTCTGCAGGTGTAGGCATGTGTGGAAAACACATGTGTTAATATATTTGTTACTATATGCTAATATTGTTCTTCCTTCAAAAAAAAAAAACAACAAGCCAGTAGGTGTTGATAAGCTTGCCTCTTTTCAGGTGTGTTCAAAGTGAACAGGAAGTTAATTTTAGAGGTGGTGCAGTTTCATTGCAACAACAGGGCTTCTTCTATGCTGGATGTATGAAAAAGATATATTTTTAGGGTGAGAACAAGCCTGCAGAGCGTTAAGCAGTGTTTCAGAAACACATGGTGGGCCGTTTCAATAGATGATCATTTCTCCTGGATTTGATGCAACGGCCGCTCCTCGCTCCCCTTCAGGCATGAAGCAGAGAGAAAGCAGAGCAGATGAGCCACAAACACAAGCCAAATATCTGTCTCGGAGAAAAGTAAACTGATGGCCGAGCATTAGTCTGCTTCCATCCGAGCCGGTTAACCAGAGAGCTGCCATTACTCATGTCCTAACAGCCTGTAATGGAATTTTCCTCGGATGAGCAAAAGGTTGTCAAGCCGGTTGCTGCAGATCAGAAAAAGCAGCTCAGCGGACTGGAAGTCCAACAGGAGGAGACGAGTGAGGAGAACAAAGACACACACACTCTCTCTCTCTCTCTCTCTCTCACACACACACACACACACACACACACGCAAAACCAAACCCCTTGATGTTTCCATTAATTACAAGAGAGTTTAAGGACACACAGACTGCATACAGTCATTAACAGTCATGGTTTCACTTATGCAAATACAGATCTGTACTCATAAGTCCTACAACATAGATACATAATACAAATATACAATAAAATAAAATGAATAAAAAACAAACTGGGAGGAAGCAGTGCATTGATTTGGGACTATTTTCAGATTCATCCACATTTGGTGCTCTAGTGAGTGTTTGGATGGGTCAAAAGAAACTAGTGAGCGTGTTCATGGTGATAACGGGATAACTGACGTGTTTTAATGGAGCTCTTTGGCTCAGAGGAATTCATTAACAATTGATAATAACAAAAATATAAAATAACACCAGACATTCCCAGATAATAATAATAATAATAATAATAATAATAATAATAATAATAACATGAATAAGATAAAGATGGCAGCACACATCAGTGTACTGGTGAGAGATTTTAAAATAGTGAACCGTTTGCTTAACTTGTTGCTTTATCAGATTCACTTTTTCTGGCTTGATTGCAATCTTCAATCATCTGCTGCTGATGGGCAATGAACCACAATGTAAACAAAAGTAATGCTGGGCAGAAACTATTGGATAGAAATATTACAGTATAAATGAATACATTTATATTACAATACAAAAAAGATCAGCTAAAAATGTTTATAAAAAGTTATAAAAAAAAGTTTATATTACGGTCCAATCTTTACTCATACTCTCCAGGTGTTTCAATCAATGGAAAGATCTCTGTAAGTCAAGAATGTCTGGTTCAAGGCATCCCCCCAGCCAGCATGTCCATGTGGGGCCCATAAGGTTTAAATTTGGGCTGCAGATAAGGGTCCCAAGTGGGTTTGTCCGCAGTTTCCATGGTGGCCCCACCTGTGTTTGCCCATATGGGTTTCAAGTTGGTTCTGACTGGGTTTCAGGTGGGGCCCAAATTGGTGAGTTGCACAGGACCCATGTAGGCCCCATATCTGTGCCCACATGGGCATGAAGAGGGATCAGACTGGACCTTAAATGGGTCCTTATATGGGCAAACACAGGTGGGGCCACCATGGAAACCCACTTGGGACCCTTATCTGCAGCCCAAATTTAAACCTTATGGGCCCCACATGGACATGCTGGCTGGGCCCAATATGGAATAACACCCATCTTCTGTCTGGGGGGGAAACCCTTCACTAACAGGGCATGGGAATCTAGAGGCATCTGTACGCTGAATGATATTTATGGATCAAATGCCATCCTACGTTTTGAACAGCTGGTCTTCTACTTCAGAATAAGATCAGCCTGAAGGGCCTATAAGGTTCCCTGGGGGTCAGAGCTTGGAGAGCATCCTGGATTCAAATTGGGCCAAGAAGAATAGTATCATGACAAATGACTTTCACAACAACACTTAACCACATCAGGAATGAAAGACAGAGTTGAAATAGGAGATTAACTAAATTGGATCGGTCAGCAATTTGCTGTCATTGTCCTAACTGTTAGGACAATGACAGCAAATCGTTGACACAATTAACATAACAGCTTGAATGTAATTGGTACAAGTTACATTTCGTTGTTGCACCAATTACATTTACGTTGTTCTGTAAATAGTCATTCCTATTAATTCTTCATTTTGTCAATATAAACAATTTTCTCAGTAGCATAATTCATATAAATAGCAAAAGCTGATTAACTGTGCATAATTATTTATTTACCTGTATTGAATAAATACACAATTCTTTTTTAGAATTTTTATTTGACTTCACTGTGCAAACATTAGTTTAACAGTCGAGAATGAAACATCTGCCCAGAGATATAGCACAGGTATGTAGGTATTCAGACTATAAAAACACTTAAAAGAAAAAGATGCAACAATGTAAACAGAACATTTAAACATTTCTGTTTAAGAGAACAGAAAAAAGTGCATTGGATTGGTAAACAGGTAAGTCTCTCAGTGAAGTGCATTGCATTGGTTTAAAGAAGGAGTTTGTTCTGCAATGACCGCACATGCTGTGTGCAATCAGAGCCAATTTCCATGAAGAGGTGTTGGAATGTGTCAAAAGTGTACTTGAGAGTCTTTGGATATGAAATATTGAGAGCGTAGAGCAGTCCAAAAAGGTATGCAAGTGCAGATGGAAGATCTGGCTCTTCCTTCCACAATGATCTCCTCCAAATCACACGCTGTGTGGCCACGTCGGATGGAGAGGGATGTGCATACGGGGGAGCCGGTCAGCAGAAGGGGAGAGGGGAGGAGAGGGTGTGCGGTGTGTAGTCGTGTTTTTCCAGTGTTTCTTGGACTTGTACATCAAGACCTGTGCGGTGAAACTGGAAGTAGAACTGAGTAGGTGTGATACACTGAGCGACGCAACAGTGACAAAATGAGGCATTTTGAGCCATTTTATGGACACGCGACTAACATTGTGAACGCGGCTGAATCCAGCTCTCAAAATATCAATAAACTACATTCTTGGGGGCATTCATAAAGTTCTCAGAAATGCAGGAATATAAAGGTTGTTTCCTTGAGGGGGGCCCTGTTGAAATATCTGGGAAGCACAGTACTAAAGCACTAATGTAGGCATGTCAAAATCAAAATGCTGTCTTTTTGTGATATGTAGTACTTACGAGACATTGTTTGAATAAATCCTTGGGCTCCTCCCAAAGGAGGAGGGACACTGGAAGGCCTCGACGTGCAGCATCCTTGCAATGTCTGACAATGTTGTGTCAGACATTACGATGTCTAGAAAAAAAACAACACTGTATTTAGATTTAAAAAAAAGGTTGCAAACAAAAAAAAATATTTTACATGACATGATTAAATCAATGTTTGTAACATTGTACCACATCATCAAGCTTATCCAAGACATCTTACATTTCCTTTCAAAAAAGGAAAGGGCACGATACAGTCGTAGAAGTTTGGTGTGTATTTGTCCACTGCAGCTCTGAATCTTCCCAGTAAGTCCTTGTTTGTGATGTGGAAAAACTCCTCACAGATCTGCCAAAACCCATCAGGATGTGAACAAATCAGAACTATTACTAAGAATTCAAAATGATAAACATTTACACAGAAAAATGCAAAGGGACAGAATGGCAAACACTTACCTGTTCTTTAAAGCTGGCCAAATCTTTTGGACTTCCATCACCATTGGTTGCTCCTCCACTATCTCTCTTCTAAATGTTAAGTCCACCCTCCCTCACAAATGAATGATCAAGTCAAGCTTTCTTGGATGCTTCCACCAAGACAATTATTTGTTCCTCAAGTGAGGCATCATCTTGTTGTTGTGGATGTTGAGGAACATCATTCACTTCTCCACATTTAGCTCTCTTAAGGGTGTATTTAGTTGTATCCACATCTGCTTTTCGCTTTCTGTTAACAGACACTTCACTGCAACCTGCCTCTTGCAGCTTCGCTCTGTAATTATTGATCCTGATTCGAATGCTAACCAACCATCCCTCATAGCCCTTGCCTTTACCAGGCTCCTTTAGGCAAGGGTACTTGATTGCCCTGACATGATTATCATGTTTTGAGCATATTCTGTACCAAACAGCTGTAATTTGCAGGACATGTTGACTGTGTTTGGAAATTTGGAAATTTGGCCAGAATACCATTGATTGATTGATTGATTAATTGATTGATTGATTGATTGCACTTTAATAATGCCCAGGGTGAAATTCTTTTGCAATCAAGCCACCACATACAACAACATCCATCAACAGGACAGTTGATACCAACGACAGGGTACAGTACAACACACTACAACAACAAATACATCAGTTTGCACCAGACATAGGCACTGACAGGACACAATAATCACAGACAGGACACTGACAGGACACAATAATCACAGCAATACCAACAGCATAAGTCACAACAAGAGCATAAGTTACAGCAACAGCATAAATCACAACATGTCAACAGCTCTTATTAAAGAGTCTGATTGCTATGGGAACAAGGACCTTCTAGAACTCTCAGTGGAGCATCTGGGTAGGAGGAGCCTTTGGCTCCTACCACTCTTATTGAAGATGTTGTGCAAGGGGTGGTCCTCCCTTGACAACGACTCCTCATCTTCCTCATCACCCTCTTATCCAGTATTTCCTCCACAGAACTTGGGCAAGAACCAATGATGGAGCCCGCTTTCCTTCCTTCTATGAGTTTGTTGAACCTGTTCCTGTCCTCAACTGTTAGGCTACTGCCAGAACACACAACAGCATAGCCTTCTTAAGGGTAACTCTGCTGTTCTCCTTCCAGTCTAGTTTACCGTCTAAGTGGACAACAAGGTATTTATATGAGGGAACTACCTCTCCTGGCTGAGAACAGGGGCTTACTAAATGTTTTCCTTTTAAATCAAATATTAACTGCTTAGTTGTATCTATATTCAGAATGAGATGGGCATCATCACACTAACTGACAAAGCTATCCACCTCATTCTGATACGCTGCATGGTCGTTTTTTGTGGGGAGAATCCAGATGACACCTGAGCAGCTTTCACTTTTTCAATGTTGATATCAGACTTAAATAGACTCTGCCAATCCAAATGGTAGGCCATCAACTGCTGATGTTTTGTAGCTAAGAAGGGATGCAAATTATTTGTATTATGCACATCACAAGCAATTTTCTTGAAGAGACCATGTTTAGATTCAAACATCATAGTCCAGAGATCGACCAATGGGCCAAGACACCATATGAGGTGTGGGTAATGCTCAATAATCTGATGTTTTGGTTTCAAAACAAAGGTGGGGAATGTTGCTTTCGGTAGTGAACGATGATCTGACAGCTTACATGCTAGGTAACACAATGCCTCCTCTGTGACCTTATCAGATACAACAATTTCTCAGACAAGATCTCCTTCAGATCCATTATAATTTCCCATTTACTGGAACGATGTCAGCAATCATGAGAGGCAGCAGTCGCATCAATGCCCAATTTTCATGTCCATTTCCAGCAATAGAACGTTTTCAGAAAGCTGCTTTAGGAATAATCTTTGGTTTGTTGACTTTGTCAGAGTATTTGTAGGGAAATTACTTATTACTATGATTAAGCCTATAAAGTGTGAAAAAGCCCTTCAAAATTACGTCTTGGAGACACAAGGCTAACTCAATTGGAATAACTCCTTCAAATAAATCATGCCAAATAAGTAAGGCATTACTGTAATGCCTTACCTTTTGCTGTAACGCGGTAATGTAAGGGATTACAAAAAAAAAAAAAAAATGGTAATATTTTACTCGGTACAAATCTCAGTAATGCGCGTTATAATGCATTTTAAAAATGAAATCAATTGGTGTTTTGTTTTTATACAAATTCGCCATCACCACAAGATCCCCAGAGAAGAAAAATATCCGCACAAATGTTTACTTCCTCTTACTGCTAGCGATTGAGGAGAAGATGACGGCACCTGCAGAGTCGGACTCTACATTCCCGAGATGGGCATATGCTTATTATTTTCAATACGTCAGAGACAAGGATACAAAGAACATTATAGTTAAGTAAATAAAGGGATAGAAATGTACAAAGGGTTGTGTATCTTGTCATGACTTTTTTTTACAATCTACAATAGTAGGCTCTAGCTCTATTGATTTCAATATGAACACCTAAAGTTACAGTATTTCTATTATAAAATGCATTGCACCATGAGCCATAACTGGCCATACCACTACCTCCTGCTGTGTAATGAGCTGCATTGAACACAAGAAGATCTAGTGAGAACACCAAATCCATATTTCCTTTTATTTTGGCGAAAGTAATGCAAAAGTAATGTAAAAGAAGTGTAATGCCTTACAATTCAATTTAATTGTAATTTATATTGTAATGTAACTAATTTCTTTGAAATGACAGTAACAAGTAATAAATAATGCATTATTGAAGCGTTTGAAGTAACTTGCCCAACACTGTTGACTGACCAAACAAAAATGACAAAATGTATCCACACTCAAACTTTCTTGGAATCCTGCTAAACTATGTGATTATCTGCATAGACACAGTTTTACTCCAAAGTTCTCTGAGGCTTCTACTCCATACTCTTCAATGAATTTCAGATCCTTCAACAATGGTTCCAAATATCTTTCATACCCAAATTTCCCTACATCAATACTTGTTTCCTAATGCTTCCAACTGGATAGAAATAAGACTGGCCCTGAACTTTGCTGGTAAATTGAAGACAATCCAATAAACAACAACTATTTTCTGGATCCTTCTTGATGAGGATCGCAAACTTAAAATTCATCAATGTAAAAAGCTAAAGTGATATCTTTTTCTGTGTCAGTGCAAGTATTAGGGCTGGGCGATATGGACCAAAAGTCATATCTCGATATTTTCAAGCAAAATGTCGACATAAAATAAATATTGATATTTGTTGACGCAATAACATAGATGCATTGCCGCGTTCCAACTCGTCCTTCTACATCAAGCACCACTGTGCATTCATTTCTAGCCTGCCTGCATCCTTGTGCTCGTATCTGGCTGATTGCAAACTCAATCCTAAATTTATAAAATGATAAAGTTGAGCTGTGTTCTTGCGTCTGTTTATTTTTCGTGTCACTGCCGCAACTGGGATGCAAGTCTTTCGGAGATGAACCAGGACGTGTAACGGCCACTCCAATGCATTATGAAACATTTTTTTACTGAGTGTAAAAAGGTTCTGGTTTAGTAAATGATTGCAAAGTTCACAATCCTGGCGAAACAACTAGGCTACGGGCGGTACAGTTGGCAAAACGCTCCACAGCGTCGCCGGACTCCACGCTGGAGGGAATTTTTTAAAAAGTGATGTGAGTGGAAGGGCGGGGGCGGGGCAGTGTATGCCAGAGGTGTCAGGAGAGAGAGTTGAGGAAAGAGCAGGTGGCAGGCGCGGCATGGAATTACTGTAATTTGGACCAAATTTGCAGTACTTTAAATACAAATTACAACATAGATGTTGAGGATAGCGTTGGAGATAGACAGCCCTTTTGCTGATGTTGTTACAAGTAATGGATTCAACCAAAATACAGATTCCACTGTCTCTTGAATATGTCCATTTTCAGCAGAAATGTGCTTTTGAAGGACCTCAGCTACAGACTGAAAACAATGCAATTTTGAAGCTGTAAGTATATCATTGGTTTCCTCAACTATTACCTGAACTGCACTTCAGGAGACATGTAAGACCATTTGCAAAGACAGTAAATGTTTTGCAATCTTATGTTCTATTGATTCATTAATATTCACTCTTAAGAATTTGTTTGAGTCTCCCCCAAACAACAACCAGAATTACCCTGTAAATATGTTGAGGCTTACTAGTCACTTCAGCATGGTAACTAACTCACTTGCACAAGAGTGAAGCACACTTCTGAGATCAATGATTGTGTGCCTTTTGTGCTTCCTGCTTCTGTGTGAGCTGAAACCTGAGAAACTATTTGTTTTATATTGACAATCTAAAAAAGGACACTGGATCGTTTCCTGAAGATGATTTCCAAGTTTTGTGATATGTCCTTCGGAACACAATTCATGGAAATCACAAAGTTCACATTTGAAAATTAAGCTGGACTGATGAATAGGCTGACCTTTGCTTTGAAATCTAGATAAATGCGATTTCACATCCACAGGTGGAATGAACACGAGGCCAATGATAATGTAGTGTCGGATGAGGTTTTCCTTGTTTCGTTGTACACAATTTATATTGCATGTGGTCCTTTCCTAACTAAAAATAAAAATAATACAGTCAACAACAGGTTAAGAAAACAACACCTTAATATGCAAACAACAGTCAGTGGCTTCATGCTGGCATAATGGGAGGGAGTGCCAATGAGAAAATTTGCTTCATGCAGATATACCTAACTTTAAACTTTTATTAGGCATCAACCTGTTGTTTTACCGCCAACAGGACATCCGCATGACATCTTCACGGATTCCTGCGTCCTTCAGTTCCCCACAGCCCCATCTGTGCCTCTGATTCCCCTCCAGTCTCCAGAATGTGCGTACGCATGTCTCAGAGTTTGCTTCCAGGTAGCACACTTTCCCATCATGTTTTCTTTTTATAGATCACAACCTTTGCGTGGAAAGTGGCGTACTCACGATTCCAGCCCCGTTTTGTGCGTACGCAAGCTTTATAAATGAGGCCCCTGGACATTGGTAGAAACTCTAGGGAGATTTGGCTGTGGAAAAACCTGATCAGTAACCGTGAGGACCTTCATAAATGATCCCAGTTTGTCTGTGTGGTTGTGTCTAAAAGGATAATTATTGTTGGATGGGCAAGAGGGGGGAGGGCGAGAGAGAGAGGGTGTTAAAATGTAGTTACAACAAAGTAATTTTACTCTATGTCCTGTATATGCTGTATTGTTATTGTATTTATATTTCCATAATGTAGCCTTGTACATCCCACACATATGAAGCTACTAGTGGTGTGGACATTTCTACATTCCAACTATGCATCGCGACGTGGGCTCTCTGTTGGCATTTCAGGGCAGAGCTTTGCAAAAACCACGCCCTTCATGTTTACAGAGTGGAAAATGGAAAAGAGGGTTGGACTCAAATAAAGGCAACTGGACAAAAAGTACAAGGAAAAAATGTTTATATAACTAATAAAACAAAGTATCAACAAGGGAGGCCATGAGGGTAAAAACAACATTTAAAAACACTTACGATAAACAAAATATCAATAAAAGGACACCGGAGGCTGGATACGGGAACACAAGTTACTCGCCGGAACAAGGTAGAACAAGGTAGCATGCATGGCAATGAACCGACATTTACAATGACCCAACAGTGAGACAGGGGAAACATACAGACAGAGGGACAGGTGAAACACATTAGGGCAGGTAGGGTAATCAACACGAGAGAGTGGGGGAGTCAAGACAGCAGAAATAACAAGGACCAGCAAGTACAAGACAGGAAACCACACAGGGGACAAAACTACAAAATAAAACAGGAAATTAACCATTGAAAAACTCACCAGTGTTAGTAGCGCTGGTTGAACGATGCTGGGTGGAGAAACATGCATGCTGAAACTCAGCCACGATGGTGAAGATGCAGCGCGTTCAACCACGTTAGAGTGGAAGAGCTGTGAATGAGGAAACATCTCTCAGCTGCTAGGCTAACTCGTGCAGTGTTAGGAGGCCACAGACATTCAGTGTCTTAGAGCTGCCATGTGAGTTTTGTAGCTTACAGCATGTGTGTGATGCACTGCAGAAGGGTTAACATTAGTTTTTTGTAATGTTCATGTAGTGAGGTGAGATTCTGGTATTGATAACATGCAGCCTTATATAGACTGCTGTGGTCTGATTGTTTTTTAAATAAATTCATAAATAAAAGTGAGTCCAGAATTATCTGACTGCTTCTATAGTTATATAGACTAGTAGTATAATATAGTAATATAACTGAGGATGCGATGCCATGACATTTGAATTGTTGACAGGCGGATCATAGTAGATAGTGGTGAAACGAGCAGACCGAATGAATCCATTGGTACCAACATGCATTATTATGTCACACTATTTTCAGGAAAGAGGCTAAAAACTGGCATGGGGTCCACAGGGGTCCGTTGACCTCTCACCTCTCGTATGGGATTGAAAACGTGTTCCCACAAGTCTCCTCTATGTATATGCCGGCCCAGTGTATTTGAATATTTCTGCATAGTGGGCTCCTTAAACAGTCTTTGAATTGCATGAATTGGATCTGACTGGAAAGCTGAGACACTTGTGGATCCAACGAACATCCTTCAGGGCATCCTGATGACCGCGTGTTTCTGCGTTGAATTGTGTATCCAGTGTTTCCTGTGTGTGCCATCATGGACTGTGTGTTCGTCTCGCATTGGAGATCAGCCTTCACTCCCAGTCAACTCCCTGTTAAGTCCTGCCTGCTCTCATTCTCCACAAGAGACTCTGATCCATCCTCATTCCCTGCTAAATCACTCCTGGAACATTAAACATTTCAAGTACATTTATTCTCTTGTGTCTCATTCTTGCGTTGGGTTCATTCTCTAGTTGTAACACATATAGTGCCATCATCACTTGACTGTAACCATGGAGATGCATCGTTAAGACCAGGTTTATAAAGTATGTATTTATATATATATATATATATATATATATATATATATATATATATATATATAAAATAAAACACTGGTTTAGTGTCTAAACTAGAAATATTTCTGTGCATATTAAGTTGAGGTCTTCCCTGTTTGCACAGTGGATTGGTCCAGCAGCAGAGGGGGTCAAAGGTCAGAGGGAGAGACACAGCAGCAGGGTGTTGGTTCAGCATGGCGGTGGACACGTTGGCCTTTGCTTTGATCAAACGCTGTGACCTTCTGATCTCCGTGAGCAGCATCACGCTGACATTCAGGCTAATTCCCTTCCATTTAAAACTCCAACACTTTATCACTGAAGCACCTCGTGGTGTAAGTAATTACTGATGTCATCCTGACTCACAGTTAACCCAGCTCACCGTGTCTGGGTGACTCACAGCGCCGGTACCTGCTGTCAGGTTGTCGCCGTCATTAAAATGCCGCGTGAGCTGGAAACGGGGATGTTGAGGTGTCAAGCGACAGTCACAATCCACCGGCTGGAACAATGGAAATGTGGAGAAAGAACTTTTGCTACAAAAATACACCAAAACAGAGAAGAGGAGATGGAGCATGGGGAAGTAAACACGTTGCTTGACCAGATGCTTGCTCTTTCTATGGCAATAAGTGAAAGCTACGGCTAATCTCCACCTGACCACCCAATCAATAAACATCCATAAGATGACAATTTGGCCCATAGAAACAATAAGCATCAACAGCCACCACCCTAAGGACCTTGATGAGGCATTGTCACACATTGTCGGGTCCAGGTGGAATTCAGGACCAGTTTGCAGCAGTACTGCCGCGATCCACCGGACCCTAAACAGCGGCAGCAGTACGTGCGCCCCTGCCACCGCTCACCCAAAATCTCATGTAAATAATTAATATATATTGCGTTTTTTTTAAGTGAATAAAGAAAAACATCACACTTTAGCCATTTGTGTTGTCCTGTTCTGCTCTGTGCTCTCACAGCACATCGAATATTAAACATTTATTAATATACGATTATTCATATTTTTGCTGCTTTTTCCTGCTCTCTCTCCTCTCGTCCGTTCGCGATTTGTCTTTCAGTGCAATGCATGATGGTAAAATTTGCTGGACTAGCGACCACTGGTTGTACACTACTTTTCACGATGCACTGTGGGAAACTTTGAGTGCACTTTAGGGAACAGTAATGCTCACTACACATTCAGACACCCCTACAAAATGGTGAACTGGGAGTCATTTCAGACACAGCCAGAGAGACCTGTTGTCATAGTAACGTTACATCCTGGTACCCAACACACAGAGAGCTGTTGTCATAGTAACTTTACATCCTGGTACCCAACACACACAGAGACCTGTTGTCATAGTAACGTTACATCCTGGTACACAACACACAGAGAGCTGTTGTCATAGTAACTTTACATCCTGGTATCCACACACAGAGAGACCTGTTGTTAGTGTGAGTAACGTTACATCCTGGTACCCAACACACAGAGAGATCTGTTGTTATAGTAACGTTACATCCTGGTACCCAACACACAGAGAGACCTGTTGTTATAGTAACGTTACATCCTGGTACCCAACACACAGAGATACCTGTTGTTATAGAAACGTTACATCCTGGTACCCAACACACAGAGAGACCTGTTGTTAGTGTGAGTAACGTTACATCCTGGTACCCAACACACAGAGAGATCTGTTGTTATAGTAACGTTACATCCTGGTACCCAACACACAGAGAGACCTGTTGTTATAGAAATGTTACATCCTGGTACCCAACACACAGAGAGACCTCTTGTTATAGTAACGTTACATCCTGGTACCCAACACACAGAGAGACCTGTTGTTATAGTAACGTTACATCCTGGTACCCAACACACAGAGAGACCTGTTGTTATAGTAACGTTACATCCTGGTACCCAACACACAGAGAGACCTGTTGTTATAGTAACGTTACATCCTGGTACCCAACACACAGAGAGACCTGTTGTTATAGTAACGTTACATCCTGGTACCCAACACACAGAGAGACCTGTTGTTATAGTAACGTTACATCCTGGTACCCAACACACAGAGAGACCTGTTGTTATAGTAACGTTACATCCTGGTACCCAACACACAGAGAGACCTGTTGTTATAGAAACGTTACATCCTGGTACCCACACACAGAGAGACCTGTTGTCATAGTAATGTTACATCCTGGTACCTAACACACAGAAAGCTGTTGTCATAGTAACGTTACATCCTGGTACCCAACACACAGAGAGCTGTTGTCATAGTAACTTTACATCCTGGTACCCAACACACAGAGAGACCTGTTGTCATAGTAACGTTACATCCTGGTACACAACACACAGAGAGCTGTTGTCATGGTAACTTTACATCCTGGTACCTAACACACAGAGAGACCTGTTGTTAGTGTGAGTAACGTTACATCCTGGTACCCAACACACAGAGAGCTGTTGTCATAGTAACGTTACATCCTGGTACCCAACACACAGAGAGCTGTTGTCATGGTAACGTTACATCCTGGTACCCAACACACAGAGACGCCACTGACTTCACTTCTGGGTGTTTAGCCTTCATAATGAAACAAAAACATTCCGACATCAGAGTATAAAATGACCCAGATCTTCTGGAAATGTTCGGCATCTTCTTGGCCGACAGAACAAACGCACTAGAGTTTCCTTTAGCCCCATCACAACTATACGAAATGTCTTGACTTGCACAATTATCTTTTAAGTTGATATCACGTGTAATTCATGGTACGTTCAAAAGGAATCCTCTCTATGCTGATGTGTGTGTGCTTGTAAATACATACAATAATAAATCACTGACTGAGACTCTAATGTGAATCTACAGTGAAATAACTACAACAATATGGTTTATGAATAGAGCAGTGATCTGAGGATGATAGTATTATCTTCTCAAATACTTTTGGCATTAAAACAGGAAAATCACATCCTCTCAGCTGGGAGGAACCACAGTGAAACCTCAGGTGCAGGGACAATGAGTTGAAATGCACCTTTAAACCCCCCCTTTTATTCTGAGCCATTTCCTATTGACAGCCTGCTGGGACTCTGAATTTAAAGGGCATGATCTTTTCTGAAGGCAGACAGGGGATCGCACCGGCACTATTTTCAGAACCACATCAAGCCAATTAGCACAGCAGCAACTAAGCTGGTGCATGCTGGGATCCTGTGAATGTATGAGAATGTGTGTGTTCGTCTGTTTTGTGTAAGCGGAGCCATATGTTCACACTCCGATTGTATGTGGTGGTGGATCGTGCTGCACGTCTCATCGCAGCCATGTGGAGGGTTAAAATTATCCGGGGCTCGTTAGCTAAAGCGTCCCAAGCGTCTGCTAATTAGCACATAATAGGACAGGCGCGTCCGCCACAGAGGGGCCTGTAATTTAGGAATAAAGTTAATTTTCCTTCCAGAGACATTTCTCACAGTCGTGACCGCACGACTGCATTAGCATTGCTCTTCAGCCGTGAACCATCAGTTATTATGAGCAAAAAGTGCTGTTATCACGCCACATACAGCACAGGAGGGACGGATCTCAGGGCGGCCGTTTCTTTTATTATACATGAGTATTATTATTCAAGCTCGTGGTCTAATTTAATATTCGTCTATGTAGGAACAGCAAAGGGTTTCGAGCCCTGACATCGTATGTCGAGTCAGAGGAGAAACCCCTGGCGGAGCCGCAACAGGAAACTGGAAACATGGCCGTATTGAAGGTGTGAGAGTGGGAGCAGCAGCTGGAAATAGAAAAGAAGATGAATCACATCGGGTTTGTTTGCAACCTTCACATTTACGGCATTAACAGAAGGACCACATTGACTCCGGTGCTCCAGCAATGATCCCGATATCAGCATCACAAAGTTAATCACATATACCTTCAATATAGAAACACGGATTTAATCAGTATTGATCTTTTGCATATCTGAAGATGTTTATAGACTAAATGGAGATTTCATCACACAGCTTTAATGTCTTTACACAATCAATTAAATGCACAATTAAATGCTCCTTTCATGCTACACACAGAAAGTATTATAATATTTTTAAATGAGAAGAACATGAAAAGCTTAAAAATGAAAAAAATGGAAAACTAAATTATATTTAAAAGGATGATACACAACCAAGAGAGTATTTTTTGTAATTTGTATGTCTTGGTGCAGTTTGATAAATGGCAGATTATTTACGCATTTGAGGGTCTTCTCTCTTTCAAGTCAAGCTGAAATTTAGGTTAATATTCCTTTCAACCCTTTTGGATCACATCCTCGGTCAAGTTGTTTACCTATTTAACAATATATATTTATTTGTATTTTTATATCAATATCCAAAATGTTTTACTCCCTGGAAACCAAAATATCACACATGCTTACATCAACAAGTACCAACCAATTTCCACCAACAATATCATGAGATCCATCCATCCATCAATCAGAGACAGAGAGAGTTTGAATCTTCAACCATCAAATCGCATGTCCCGCCTACTGTCCTGTTTTACCAGAAGAAATGATTGTTCAGCTCGTTGTTTAAAGACAGTGTGTAGGAATTACTCCCATCTAGTGGTGAAATTGTATTTTGCATTCAAACGAATAGTGCTCTCTCGCGCGTTGCTTTATTGCAACTACGGTAGACATTATGTACCAAGAAGCTATGACAACATCATCCAACACCACTTCACCAGTTTTCTTTCAGGTGATGAGGTTTCAAACAAACATGTGTGAGCATGTAAAAGTCCAGCAAAATAGTGATTTATGTGCCATTTTTCTTGGTTTATTTTTGGTAGCTTTCCATTACGATGTCTATAGCTTCAGCTAACAACTACAAACACATCAAACACAAACAAATTTTACAAAAAAGGGCTGACTGTGGCTCTGTTGATAGAGCAGGTTGGCCAATGTGGCCAATGTTCGGAGGGTCGGCGGTTCGATCTCTGCCCTTGTATCTGTGTCATGGTCATTGTGTCCTTGAGCAAGACACTTCACCCAGCTCGCCTCGTGTGAATGTGTATGACGGCTGTATGTTTGAGGTGGTGGTCGGAGGGGCCCCAGGCACAGAATGGCAGCCACGCTTCCGTCAGTCTGCCCTAGGGCAGCTGTGGCTACTATGGTAGTTTACCACCACCAGTATGACTGTGTGTGAATGAATGGAACCTGGAACCCTCTCAGAGCACTTTGAGTGTCTTGAAAAGTGCCATATAAATCCAATCCATGAAGTATCCAACCTTGATACATCATGTGTGGAAGAAAAACTCCAGAGGAATAGATAGAAGTCGCTCTCCAGGGGGACAGTATCACGTATCACCATATTTTCACAATTATTATGAAAATATAGTAATAACTGGACCCTGGGAAAGGTAAAGAAGTCTGAGTTGGAAATGCTTAAACCAAAACACCTTGATGAAATAACTAAGAAATGAAGGATGTCAGCGAACACAAACAGGTGTTACTTCAAATGCAGAGGTTTTGAGTTTGGGCCTCAGCTGTTGTTCCTCCTCTTCCTGGACCAACCTGAGCAGTCGGTTCACTGACCGTTCTGCAGCTGATGCAGCACACCTTGGGCCCGTTTCACAAAGCAGGTTCAACAAACTCTGAACTTAACCCTGAACTCTGAGTTGAACAACTCTGAGTTGAACAACTCTGAGTTTTCAGTTTCAGAACAGTGGTTTTGAATTAGTTCACTCAACTCTGAGTATGTAAACTCTGAGTTACGCGCGTGCCTGCCGACTCTACAAAGCCATCATCAACGGAGCTCCGATACTACGATTCACCATGGCAACGGGGAGAGCGTCATTAGATATTACTGAGTGTTTATGTAGAAAACGAGCTCATCCTGAGAAAGCGGAGCAACGTAACTGCAGCAAAGTAGTGATAGTTGGCGTGGCAGACATTTACTGCCCGATCTAATGTGTATAACTGAATGAAACAGTCTATTGATCTAAAGGTAATAAGTCTTTATTTTCAGTCTTCCTCAGCGACACTGTGGTGTAATGGTTAGCAACGCTGCCTATGGTGCAGGCGACAGCAGTTCAACTCCCGTAGTTCACAAAGCAGCGCAACATATAAATTATTATTTTTATTGGGTGTAATCCCCCCAGGCACAGAAAGAAAGTGGCTTCAGTTGAAAATTAAGCATAAGAATATTGCGCAAATACGTTGACTAAGGCATATGATTTTAATCATATTTCACATATTAAACAGTAAATATAAGCAGGTATTTCAACACAGAAATGTACTTAAACATTTCATAAATCTCCCGTTTGCAAAAACGCTATACCTTTGCAAAGAATCTGGTTGTGGATTATGTCCGCGATATGAAATGCTGAAAATGTCGGAGAATATTGTTTAGATAATATCTAATGTGATTGAAAGGAAAGGTAATCAAAATCCTCTCCCGACGCAAAGCTGCTAGAATCACTTTTATTTCCATATCGATTAGGTTGACGATGAAAGGACGGCACATTTTTTTCAGAGTTGGTTCAGATTCCTGAAAAAGGCGGAGACATGTAGGGAGAAACTCACGGTTTGTTGAAGCAAACCTGCTAGCGAGCAGGTTAGGTTCATGGAGCATGTTACCCGGGTAACTGACTCAGATTTATGCTGAACTGGCTTTGTGAAACCGAAAAACCAGAGTTTCCCTCATCTCAGGGTTAACTAACTCAAGGTTTTCACTAAACCTGCTTTGTGAAACGGACCCCTTAACCCTTAGCCTGTAAAATCTACTAGCACAGTTCACATCCACCCTGCATTAAGTTCTTTGTTTTCACCTTTACACACACACACATCCATGCACTCTTGTCGACAGTATAACTTTGCATCCACTCATGAAGTCACGTTGTCTGAGCCAGGTTGGGACGTGGAAAGTTCTGAAACATCAACCAGATGATTAAATGCGGACTCAAGCAGACGTGGAGCTCTTCATGTTGCTCTCCTGTTGGATAAGGAGGACAGAAACAGATACAGTTCATTGTAATTAAAAAACACTAATATCAACCTTTCATTGTTCATTCCTACCTACTGCCATCAAAACAGGAAGGAAATGGTAAAGCCTGTCTTTTGCTCAATTTAATTGGTTGCCTGGGCCAAGTGGGACATTGACAAATGGTGTGACATCATGCTGGAGGATGGGGGACAGATTGCATGGGTGATGGGAGAGAGGCAGTTGATGGGGAAAAAGAAGATCCATCTTGAGGGGTCTAGACTCAGGCTGGGTGGAGCATTCAGGACCTCCTTGTTGTGAGGCAACAGTGCTACATATACAAGTAGACTTTGAAAAAGGTCTGAGGCACGAATCAGCAGACATGGTGTTGTGACGGGATGGGAGCATAACAAATGAACACTCTGTACCCAAACAATAAGTTGAACCTGGTTACATGATGAGACTGTTGTTCACTCATGACGAACAAATATGGACACGTGTGTAGACACACACGTAATGTGTATGCACTGGACTTCAGCTCTCTATACCACCTACTGCTGTAACATGTTATGTCAAATGTCACAAGAAAAAGAAAATGTTATGGAAAATGGAAAATGCAAAAGATAAGATAATATTATGAAGACGATTCTATCCTGTGGGTAATGGGGGCGGGACTAGATAAGCCTTGGCTTCTCCCGCTTTCCCTTTCGGCCATGTGTATTTGTATTATTTGAACAAAGATGTGTGATGATGACGATTTAACTGACATGCCCGAAATAAATAAATAAATACAAGTGTTGACTTAATGAGACACAGGTAAAATAATTAGTGGTGGCATGAAGCCCGTCTGTGGCAGAGCAAGGCACTGACTCTGTATGAAGTTTGAGGGTTTGATTTCCTCCTGTATTGAAATCTGCTTCCGGTTGTTTTGTTTCCACAAATCGACAGCTGATATTTAAAATTGCGCCGAAAGACAGGACAAGCAGGTCGATCAGAGAGCTGGGCAGTCTCACTTCCACAGGCCCCGCCCACCCTGACCTTTTCCGCCACTGATGGACAGGTCCATCAATCAACATGACTGGCAGCTGCAGTGGCCCCTCATCGTGCCGGTGGATGCCATGGATTTTCTCCCCTCAGATTCACATATTATGACATCTGATGGTGCGGTGGTTAATATTCTGATATCTGAGATAAACACACTCAGAACGGAGGTGGAGATCAATCTGTGTGTCTGTTGTCTTATCACCGCTGCCGCCACTCAATAACACTTCGAATGTGGGATGAATACAGGAGGGAGGATTGACTGTTTCCACACACAGGGAAGTTAATGATCGGGGGAGAACTACAGTAAAATGTTTAAAAACCACCTTCAACAGCCTCTGTATAGTACCATGTATGACAAAGAAGATCTCATAAAGTATTCAAAAGACAAATGTCTTCATTTTGAAAAGGTGCAATTACACACATCTTCATGCTCATAGTAAAACTGAAGAATCTTTATATTTGTTGGTCATGCTCATAGTAAAACTGAAGAATCTTTATATTTGTTGGTCATGCTCATAGTAAAACTGAAGAATCATCTTCTCTGCAGGTTGATTAGTGTCTTGTATTCATTTATTAAATATCTTCATTGATATTAATCTCTGTATATATAGATGTAGAGTTATGTATTTAATAACTTAAATGTTATAGAAAACATTTATGATATATGAATAGCTCAATATAATATTATTACATCTAGTGTAGAGATGGAAAGAACACATTGTGATTATGACAAGGCTTGACCTGGTATGGAGGATCTTTTAGTCTTGAAATGAAAAGTCCAAGCAGAAAATTAAATGAAATACAAATTTTAAAAGATTGTCACATTAATGCACTACCAACAATGATGAGGCCATAATTAAACTTCAAAAGAAAAAGGAAATTGAAAAAGCAAATTAAAATGTAAAATGATCATTTGAAATGTAAAATGACAACTAATACAGTGAAATTTGAAATGGTGAAACTAAGAGCTTAAATTGTAAAGCAACAGGTCTCTCTGTGTGTTGGGTACCAGGATGTAATGTTACTATAACAACAGGTCTCTCTGTGTGTTGGGTACCAGGATGTAACGTTACTATAACAACAGTTCTCTCTGTGTGTTGGTACCAGGATGTAATGTTACTATAACAACAGGTCTCTCTGTGTGTTGGGTACCAGGATGTAATGTTACTATGCCAACAGGTCTCTCTGTGTGTTGGGTACCAGGATGTAACGTTACTATAACAACAGGTCTCTCTGTGGCTGTGTCCCAAATCATTCCCTACTCCCTACTCCCTATATAGGGGAGTTCTATGGAGGGCACTATATAGTGGACTCAAAGGCAAAATGAAAAAACACTTTCGGACACCACTCGGGGGATTTCTTTCGGCGTCGTTGATGACGTTGTTCCTGACGCATATTAATACGTATCAGATTCCGTCGACGGCTTTTAAGTCTCACACACTCACATGCAGAGAAATTACCAGGATAATTCAATTTTTAATACATATTCATTGCGAAAATTTACAAAACCAAAAGTCCTCCAGCAGGAGGGGGATTCCGTGACCGTCTCATTTCTTGAAAACAATTTTTTTTCAATAATGAGACGATCACTACATCGTCCTCACTGCTATTTTAATTTTCAATAATCCCAATCGGGTCCAGGTGGACTTCAGGACCAGGTTGCAGCACTACCTGCACCCCACATCACCACGATCCACCTGACCTGAACAGGCTGCAGTCTGTCCCCGATCCCAAATGATGATTAATATATATCACGTTTTTTTTTAAGTAAATAAAAACTGTGTGAGACCAGAGATGTCGTCAGAATAAATGTAGACATTCCCTAGTCTAGTATAAGAAAAGAGCTCAACATTTGATTTGATCTTTATTTCCCCCAAATATAAAGTACAATATTTACATGACATAGAATATGTCATACAATCCATCAATCCGCCCTCGCTTATGCTTATCCAAGCTTATGTCATAAAAATAAAAAAAATAAAATCATTTCAGATCGAGGAGGGACAGGAGTAAGCTAAGCTCATGTCCTGCCCCTTCTTTAATTTACAGAAAGCTCAGATATCGGTGTGAAATAGTAATTATTTAAGTCAGATATACATTAAAATTTAAAAAAAAAAAACTCAATAAGAAACCTTTTGTGTGTGTTTGAATGACTTCTAGCAGAACAACCTGCAAAGAAGAGTTGCTGAAGAGGCTCTTCAAAGTTGTCACAAGTAGAACTTTGTTGTCGTCTGTAGAGGTGGCGAGCATCTGCAGCGTAAACTGTGAGGCAAACAGAGTTGTGAGCAGCAACAACCGGTGGCGACACTCTCCATACTGCTGTGTCTCACTGTAGGGAATCATTACGAGCCATCTGAGGATGTTTATTAATGACCTTGGCATGGCTGGATGTGGCTGCCATGCTGTTAATGCTATTCACTGGCACACAGCGAAGCGTGGCAGCGCACAAAGAGAGGCAGGGAAGCAGAGGACAAGGCGCCTGGTGGACATCCATATTAATGTCAAGCTTAGCCTGTGTTCTGCTGCCATGAGCCCCAGCTGAAGTCCAGACAGAGCAGCCTGATCCCTCAGGACGCGCTCCTTTATCTTCATACCGGCACATCCGGCCCAGCCCGAACTGTCAGCGGATGTCTCAAAAGATGTCCAGAGACGTCCTCAAAAATGGTCTGGGTGCCTTCTGATGTTCCAGGAAGTTGCTGAGGGCAAAGTTTGGAAGTCCACCGAGAACACTGCACTCAAATATGAAGTTTGGTGCATCAAACACTGAATTTATTTGTCTTTGTCCCTTCATCCTCGTTTTGTGCAGTTGTGATGCTGCGTTGGACGTCGTTTCGGCAACACTGTACAATGGTGTGTATCTGAGTTAATGTGACTTCTGATATTGAATACATGTTTTATTTGTATGTTTTTAATCAAAAGTGAAGTTTTGTGCATCAAAATAAAAGAAAGAGGGTCATCTGTTAATCTTATTTCACTCAGCAGGAAAACACTGCAGCTCCGTATACTGTAGATGGAATACGTTTCCTCACTGCTCAATGCCTCACCAGGAAGCGAAATGGCCTAAAATGAAGAGAAATATTTGAGAAATATCTGGTTATTTTCTTATTTTTTGGTTTGATTTTCCAAGCATAGTTCCCGAAAGGACCCAACTTTTACCCCTGTCAAACAATCAGACAAGGATAACACCACCTCATTTTTAAAATGAATAAAAAAATGTAGCCATATCCAGTGTGAGGCAATAATAATAATATTTACAATAACATTAATGAATATATTTAAAAAAATATATATTTGTGAAGAGAAACAGAACACCTCAAGATAAAGTATATATAAATCATATATTCATCATCATATCAACTCCCAAAAAGGCCTCAATAACATGTTGGTGCTGCATGTTTCTCGATCAGATTAGCAAAATATTTTTGACTTATTCCCTTTTCACACAAAGTCAAGTTTCACATTCAGCTGGTTAAAGAATACATTAAGTAGAAGGACAAGCAGAACAAAAACACAATAAATTATCACTATCAATATAGCAGAAAAGCTAAAAATATCTTTAAACCCACACGCTCGCTCAGGATTAGGAGTGCTGGCCCTCATTAATCAATATCTGAAATCAGATTGACAAGGTGTTTTCAAAACCAAAATATTTCTGCCTGTGATTTTATAATCTAACACTAATATGTGCAATCAAAATGATGGAATGGTCCACCTCAAACTGTAATCTCTTGTGCAGGAAATCACTGAAAGAACAAGCAAATTTGCCAAAACTGGTTAAAAACGGGTTTCTCTGACTTCAGCAGCGACAGATATGATAACTAAAAAACAAAAGGACTAAAACTGTTAGGTTTGCAGTTTTAGCTCGGACCCCAGAGCAGATCCTGAAGCAGGTGGATGGTAGAAAAGAGCAAGCTTTATAAATGAGGCCCCTGCAAAGCAACCAAAAATTGTAAATCAATGCAATACAATATATATTGTTTTCCTTTTGTGATGTGATGGTCATGATGTAACAACAAAGACAGAATCAGTTTCACATTCTCTCTAATGAGTGAAATCACTTCAAAGCGGCTCTAATCCTAATCCTAATCTGGTTTCATAGGTGGATCCTCTTTGACCCTCTGTCACATGGCTCATTTTCAAATCCACTTTTCTGATGCAAACTGGATGAAACGCTGAACAAAGCTGCTGGCTGAAAATGTGAAAACCTCACATAGACAGTTATGGTGTTTTATTCTCTGTTTTGCTCCTCAGAGAAAGGAGGTGCCGTATTCTGCAGGTATCTAGATCACCGATGGCAGCATTTTTGTCGAACAGGTAACATGGCCGGAGAGTCTCTCCGCAGGAATAATTAAACGTGCGGCCATTGGCAAACACGAAGGGAGTCTGCAGATCTACATGTGGCATAGTAAACAGAAACTGGAAAATGAAGCGTAGGAGGAAAAGCCAGGCAGAAATGAGCGGCAGCGTTTCTGAAAAGTGAAGCCAACGTGAAATAACAGAGTAATGGCAAGACAAAGTAGAGGTTCCAGCTGTTGTTGGCATTTTGTTGTCTACCAATAACACAGGGGCACAAGGAACCAGGCTGGAAGAAATGATCAGCGTTACCAGGCTTCGACATCACCCAAATAATGCAAGACAAACTGACAAAGACACAGAGAAAACACTCAGAACACTAAATATGCCAATAACTTATCAGGAAACAAGACCCAGGTGGGCAAACATGAGGGAGATACAAGGAGAAAGGACGAGGCTGACAAGACTAATCTCAGTAATACACAGACACGAGGTCGGAAATTAAACTACAGGAAGTAAAGCTAAGACAGACCAGAACAGAAAGAAACTACAAAATAAAAGAGGAAGTCAACGAGACAAACGAGACAAAACAAAAGATCATGACTGTCAGGGCCGGTGAGGCCAGAAATGTCTGTGGACCCAAAAGCAGACTCAGGAGCAGGGACCCATTCCAGGAAGCAGGTTTTCCTGAAACTCTGAGTTTGTTAACCCTGAGAAGAGGGATACTCTGAGTTTTCTGTTCCAGAAAGAGAGGTAACTCAACCTTTAGGTCAGTTATCATAGTAACTGACTCTCTGAACCTAACCTGCCCGCTGGCAGGTTTGCTTCAACATACCCTGAGTTTCTACATGTCTCCACCTTTTTCCAGAATCTGAACCAACTCTGACAAAAATTGCCATCCTTTCCTCGTCACTCTAATCGATTTGGAAATAAAAGTGATTCTAGCAGCTTTATGTCGGGAGAGGATTTTGATTACTTACCGTTTTTCCTACCAATCACATATCTAAACAATATTCTCCGTCATTTTCAACATTTCATATTGCGGACATAATGCAGATTCTTTGCAGAGCTTTTTGCGAATGGGAGTTTTCTGAAAAAGGACATTTTTGTTGAAATAGCTGCTTATATTTACTTTTTAATATGTGAAATATCGGGGCCGCACAGTGGTGTAGTGGGTAGCACTCTCGCCTCACAGCAAGAGGGTCCTGGGTTTGATTCCCGGGTCGGCCCGGGTTCCTTCTGTGTGGAGTTTGCATGTTCTCCCTGTGTAAGCGTGGGTTCTCTCCGGGTTCTCCGGCTTCCTCCCACAGTCCAAAGACACGCAAGATGGGGATAGGTTAATTGGTGACTCTAAATTGCCCGTAGGTGTGAATGTGAGCATGAATGGTTGTCTGTCTCTACATGTCGGCCCTGCGATAGACTGGCGTCCTGTCCAGAGTGTACCCTGCCTTCGCCCAATGACAGCTGGGATTGGCTCCAGCCCCCCCGCGACCCTAAATACAGGATAAGCGGCAGAAAATGGATGGATGGATGGATATGTGAAATATGATTAAAATCATATGCCTCAGTCTACGTATTTGTGCAATATTTTAATGATTAATTTTCAGCTGAAGCCAGTTTTTTTGTGCCTGGGGGGATTACACCTATATGAAAATTATTATTTGTTCATTGCGCTACTGTGACTAAAGCCATCATCAATGGAGCTTCGATACTACGATTCACCAGATTGAACTAACTCAGAACTGCTGTTCTGAAACTGAACACTCTGAGTTGCCCATCTCAGAGTTGGTCAACTCAGAGTTCAGGGTTCGGTTCAGATTTGGTTTAACCTGCTTTCTGGAACAGGCCCCAGGAAGAGTACAATCAAAGGTGTTTTAATATATTTTCACGAACAAGGCAGGTCAGGCAAGCCACTGGAGACAGAAAAGGAATCCACAAATGAGGAACAAAACATCCAAAAAAAAGGTAGCAAAAGTACAGGCAGGGCTAGGCAAAAGTCCAAGGTCAAAAAAACAGGCAGAGTTCAGTACAAAGGCAGAAAAGGCAAAGGTTTCCAAAAACACTAGGCAAAAACAAAGTCCAAAAACAGGCTTGAGCCAAAAGTTCGTAAGCAAGAGACCACAACATGAACATGAGACGCAATAATCCAGTGCCGACTGTCGATCCCGGTGTGGCTTTTAAAGCCAAGGCTGATGAGGAGAGTAGAGTGGGGTAGCTGGCAATGAAAAAACCCACTTGTTTTCCCCCCACACTATCTGGCAACCCCAAAGTCTCTTGACCCCTGACTACGCAGAGATACCACGTGATAACAACGTTGTTATTCTATTGGCTCACAAGCCTTGCTAGAAGCCGCAGCAGCATGTCACACATCTACACAGAGGTAAACAAATCATTAATTATGGACCGACAACATTTTTAAAAATTTTTAATTCACATTCAAAACGTGTTTTTCATGAGAAGTGATACTTTTGATTCTGCACCTTTCTAAAAGCTCTGTGGATGTTTTTTTTTTTATTATTATTCGTTTGCATACAAATGTTATCAATATGACCTTTAAATGTTACTAATTCAGTGGCTGGCTAGTTAGCTTGCTACCTTGCTAATCCAGCAATGCGTTTGTGCTTCACTAGTAACAGTATATGATTTCTACAAAGTTGTCACTTTCTGAGTAAACAATGTGCCTTGCGACACTGTAACAACAGTGTATTCACTAGCACCGTCAACCAGATACGTTTAAGGGTTTTATTGATATTTGAACGAAAGACATGTCGAAGATCTTGGTTCTGTATGTGGAGCGTTGTGGGGCTTCTGTAGGGAATCAGCCGCCGCTCCCGGCGGCGACGGACCCCCCTCATGGACCTGTGAGGAGAGGATGGAAAGAAGAGCAGGGAGAGAAAAAGGGTGGGGGGGAGGGGCGCAGAGTGCGGGAGCGAAGCGGAGGAGATGGTCAGGTGGTTATTTATAGGATGCGGAAATTGGTGCTGTTGGGGTGTGGTCCTGCTCCCGAAACTTCGCCAATTAGGCTACAATTCACTAGCAAGGACCACACCGTCAACCAGATACGTTTAAGGGTTTTATTGATATTTGAACGAAAGACATGTCGAAGATCTTGGTTCTGTATGTGGAGCGTTGTGGGGCTTCTGTAGGGAATCAGCCGCCGCTCCCGGGCGGCGACGGACCCCCAAAACCTCCAATTAATTTAACAGGGATTGAGCGGACCTGAGATCTTTGAGATCCGAACGGATGTAGCGGTGGTACGTTTGGGAGGACCAGCGGCCCATGATGCGAATGAAATGTTCTGGGACGCCACTACGGGAGGCTGAAGTGGCGGCTCCGATCCTGAAGGAGTGCCCGGAATAGTTGAGGGGCGCAATACCGGACGATGAGAGCACGAGGCGAAGGTGATGGTGAAACCAGAATCGTGTAGCCACTTGGCCGGATTCGGAAATAAAGAGGGGATCTGTCGTGGAAGAGCTCTGGGATTTGTGGAATTGCAAGAAGTTCGAGAGGGTTTCGAAGGGGTTTAGTGGTGATTGGACCCGGAAGAAGAAGACGGGTGTAGGCGGACCAAATTGGTTAGTTTTGGTTTGCTTTAAGTGGAACACCATGATGTCGTCTGAAAAGTGGGACAAGTCGGAAATGCAAGCGTGACGGCTCGGGTCGAAGTAGATGGTTGAGGAGGTAAATTCGGAGCATCTGAGGAAACCGAAGAAGGCTAGCAGAAACATGGCTTCCAGGGTTCTGGCGATTTGGGGAGTGCCGTACCCAGAGCGGATTGTGTGGAGGCAGGTGCACAGCAGGTCTGCAGTAAGAGGGAGACGCTGAGGTTTCGTGGCTGGCTCTTGGCGTAGGAGACCTCTGATGAGGGAAGATATTTGGGGATGGCTGGTGGCCGGCCCCGGACTGCCGGTTATTAACTTGGAGAAGAAGCTTAAGCCGCTAAGGTAACCTTTGATGGTGTGTGTTTTGATTGCCCTGATGGAATGGGCATAAGTGATGTAAGAAGTCAAGGTGATTAGATCGAACGACGGAAGGGTTATGTTGTATAGGTTGTGGAATTGGTGGAAGCTTTTCCAAGCCGTCCAGTAGGAAGAGAGTGTTGAAAGTGATAGGCTATTGATGATGGAGCTCTGGGATTCGCTGGTCAGGAGTCTTAGCGCTGGAGTCACAAGGTGAATGTCAGCGCTGAATATGGAGGAACTGGCGTCGGGAAGATGTCGGCGTGAGGCGCCAAGCTTCTGAACTTCTGAAAAAGGAAGCGGGAAAGAGAGTCAGCAATGGCGTTGGCATGACCGGGTACATGGGCTGCATGGAGAACATATTGGTGGGTGACGGAGTGCCAGGTGAGACGTCGTGTGAATGGCATGATGGATGGGGAGTTGGAGCGACCTTTGTTAATGATGTCTACTGCCGCGAGGTTATCGGAATATATGAGAATGGATTCGCGGGACCATTCGTGTCCCCACAAGATGGCGGCGGCTATTATGGGGTAGATCTCGAAGAGCGCAGAGGAAGCGACTTGGCATTCATTTGCGAGCTCTGGGGGCCATGCTGCTGCGAACCATCTTCCGTTGTAGAAACCCCCAAAACCGACTGAAGGAGCGGCATCGGTGTACAGGTGGATGTCATGTGGGTGCCTAAGTTGGTCGTGGTAGAAGAAGGTGATACCGTTCCAGTTGGAGAGGAGGTTGAGCCACAGGCGGAGTTCAGCACGGCTTGGGCTATCCAGGGAGATGGAGGTCAAGAGTGATGGAACGGAAGAAGCAACGGATAGTAAGTGGGATATGAAGGCTCGCCCTTGGGGGATGATGCGTAGGGCGAAGTTAAGGTGGCCCAGAAGGGACAGCAGTTGGCGTTTGGTGCAGCACGGGGCGTAAAGGAAATTGGAGATCAGGAGGCTGATTCGGTTGAGCTTTTCGACCGGGAGAGAGGCCTGGAACTTGTTTGTGTCGAGGGTGATGCCAAGAAACTCTAGGGATGTAGAGGGGCCCTCGGTTTTCTCTGCGGACAGTGGAACTCCAAGGTCGGCAAAGACTGAGGTCAAAATGACCAGGCCGGAGGCTGGTGGTGACTATGGGGGGGAAATGATAAGAAAATCATCCAAAAGATGGATGACAAAGGGGATCCCGTGGTTGTTGGACAGGATCCAGCAAAGGGCTTCGGACAGGGTGTCGAATAGTTTGGGGCTGCTTTTGCAGCCGAAAGTGAGCCTGACGGCGAAGTAGTAGGCACCGCACCAACGGACGCCGAAGAAACGCCAGAAGTCGGGGTGGATGGGGAGGACTTTGAAGGCGTTGGTGATGTCGGTTTTTGAGAGCCACGACCCTTTGCCGGCAAGTTTAATGAGGGTGATGGCATGGTTGATGGTGGCATAGTGAAGGGAGAAATCCTCACTCGGGATCAAGCTGTTGATGCTTGGGATGGTACTGCCGTGTGGTGCTGAAAGATCTATGATGATGCGTTTTTTGCCGGAGTATTTCCTGGTTGCGATGCCAAGGGGGCTGATGCGAAAGTTAGGAAAAGGAGGATGGACGAATGGTCCGATCATGAAGCCTTCCTTGACTTCTATTGCCAGCAGGCGGTCGACTGATTCTGGATCGGTTATAGCTGACTGAAGGTTTTTAACCTCGAAAGGAATGGATGGTTGTGTGGAAAGTCCGGGATGGAAACCCTCTTTGAATCCTTTAATCAGGAAGTGAACGAAGGCTGGATCGGAGTGGTTATGAAGTGCTTCTGCTAAAGCTGTGATGTTAATGGGTGTAGATAAATGCTCACCTGGTTTTGGCGAGGTAGGGTTGTGCGGGCATGCTGGGCGGGCGTGGCCCCCGCCGCAGAAGGAGCAGACGTGGAGGAAGCGGCACTGGGACATGGGGCATCCGTTGCTGTTGAAGTTGTTGCAAATGGAACGTCCTCCTTGGTGAAAGATGGGTCTGCCTTTTTTATCAATGCCTTTGGTTATGGGGAAGGTGGAGGGTGCGGATGACACCCATTTAGGAGATATGGGTGCTGGTGGACAAGCCGACGACAAGCGGGAGAATGCTGACGCTCTCGTTCGGCTTCGATACGGCTCATTGTGGGTGGGGATGGAGCAAGAAGAGGCTGGGTGAGATGGGCCGCCGCAAAGGGGGCATTGCAGAGCTGCACGGGCGGCGAAGATGCGGCAGTATGTTTCATTATCGAGAGTAGGTGGCCTCGTTAAATTGTGAGAGGCGGGCTGCAGCTTGGGAGGCGAAGTGTATATGGTACTGATAGAAACCGTTTCCTCCGAAGCGGAGGGCAAGGTTCAGGATGGTGGACAGATAGTCGTCCAGTTCATGTCGTCGCATGGGGAATTTGGAGCATAAGACGTCTCGAAAAAGGGAGAAGGCGTAGGCAAACTCTGTGGGGTTAAGTTCTCTAGAACGTGTGGGTGCTCTCACTTTAGAGTGGGGGCACCCTTCGTAATCTTCGTTGGATCTATTGACGGGTGTCTGGTGGAGGGAAGGCAAGATTAGTAGTGCGAGGTCGATGTAATTACCGTCTAATATCTGTTTTCGTAGGCTGGTGGGAACTGGGGAAGGACGGGAAATGAAGGTGTTAGGGTGGTGAGCAGGAAGGTTGGCTGTGGAAAGAGTGAAGCTAGGGGTTGCCTGCTGGGGGGGGGGCCCGGGTGCTGGCATCCCAGTGCCGATGACCCCAGCTGACCAGGGCTGCTGGGAATGCTGGGACTGGGATGGCCCGGGTCCCTGCCACCCCGCGCAGGGCGCTGACATCTCGGTGCCAGGAGCTGGAGCGGACAGTGGTAGTTGATGAAAAACTGGGGCAGGGGCCGCTGGCATCCCGGTGCCAGCAGTCCCTGCTGGAACTGGCTGCTGTAGTTGGAAGTAGGGAGCGGGAGTCACTGACATCCCAGTGTCAGGTGCCCCCGCTGCCGCAGACTGCTGTGTCTGGAAATAGCCGGCAGGGGGCGCTGGCATCCCGGTGCCAGGAGCCCCTGCTGGAACTGGCTGCAGTAGATGGAAGTAAGGAGCGGGAGTCCCTGACATCCCGGTGTCAGGTGCCCCGGCTGGAACTGGCTGTGATGGTTGCTGGTGATAGGTAGTTGGTTGCTGATGCTGGTGGTGGTGATGAACCTGGTGGGGGTTGGAGGGTCCTGACGTCCATCTGGGCGCCCCCTCTGGAGTGTGGGGATGACGGGAGGTGGTGGTGATGGTTCTGGAGTTGTTAGTTCTGGCGGATCTCTCACTCTGTTTCCTTTGGGCTGAGTTGTTTGATGGTACTGTCCCTTTAAGGAGAGCGTCGGCGTCGCTGCTGGAAGGGGTGTGGGTGGTGACGTCACCCGGAAGCGACCTGGTGTTGGCGGAGCCGGCGGCCATGAGTGTGGAGAACAGTTTAGCTTTATTATCAGATCTGTGAAACGGAATGCCTTTGTCTTTTAATGTCTTATGGAGTGTGGCTACTTTCCAGTCGGAGATTTTTGAAGCTGGAGGCTGGGCGGGGGATCTGGCTGGAGCATGGTGCCGTTGCGACCTGGCTGGCTAGTCAGTTAATCTCCATTGTGGCTAGTTAGCTAGCTAATCACCAGAGCTCCCATCTGCTCTTCTACCTGGGAAGTAGTCTGCCAGTCAGCTAATGTTATCCTTTTGCTATCCTTTTGGTTAATATCAACTATCTGACATAACACTAACATACATCTGTACAACATGAAAAACATGGCAAAAAAACATGCTTGGCAGCATTTACTAACATGGTTATTATTCAGAATTCTGAATTAATCTCCCTCACCTACACACTGCCTACAAAAATACATTATCATGTTGGTAACTAGCAAAGGTCTGTAGACCCCTTGTCTATCATGAAAAGCTCGCATTGAGACATCATACCGGCTGATGATGAAGCATTTGTATAAAGTACTTTATAAACTGTTTCTCAGTCACACCAGATTAGAAACTGTTTATATCATGTTTATATCCAAATGAAGGGTGAATATTACCCAATAGGCTATCTTATTTAATATTTCCATCCACTACTGTTTAGGAGTTTTCCTTTCTTATTGTCCTTTATTTATTACAATGTATAAACCTAAAACAGGATATAAAGCAAACAAAGATTAATTAATTAATTTTATAAGAACAGTTGGTGGAGTTTTTTCAAAGATGGCACCTTATTCATTTCAGGCCTTCTCTGTACTCTTTTTGCTATTGCTTACACAATCAAAGTTTGACCCGTTTAGACAAAAGCATCAACACCATAACTTTTGTGACCTTAAATAAAGACACGAAAAATGCAAACACATTTTCTGCTTTGCACTTTTTGCTTTCAAGTTTACAATTCGGCAACACACTTCTTGTAAAACATGACACTACACACACTGTCACTAGACACGTTCCAAGAATGAAATCATAATAAAAATACTTTTGTTAAAATGCAAAACCAGACCTGAAAGTGGCAATGCGCACAATGCAACACAAACACACGATTACCCATGAATACAGTTGGAGCCTTGGCATTACAAACAGACCTCAGGTAAGATCACCTTTTTTTCTGACAATGTTGCAACAAAAAAAAAAGCTGTGAATATTTTTTACTGAAACAGTTTGTTGCAAATTTGTTTTTTAAACTCACTGCATTCAAAACTTGACAGGAGTTTTGGAGTGTTGTGGCTTGTGTGTAGGCTTTGACAAATTCCATGAGAAGTGTGCAAAACAGTAATTCCATGTTAGACATTTTGAATATGTGGTCACAAACACTCGCAAACACTCAAAATGTACAGTTGTTGAGTGTAAATAAGACATTTTAAGGCAATCCAGGTGGTAGCAAAAACTTATTGGAACGGATTTTTTAATTACACTCTTCATGTAAATATCACAATTAATTGATAACAGTTTGCTTTCATTTCAACACCAGTATCTTAAAAATTGTTTGAACATTTTAGATTTAGATTTAAAATTTGTAACATTTCTGCTCAGATTTCTTTATGTGCAACAAAAAGGGGATAGAAACAGGCTATATTTGTGACAATTTGGTAAAATTTGATTAATAATAATTAATTTGTCAAATAATGACCATTGTGGGGGGACAGCAGAAATTTAAATAAATATTCATACTTGGCCGTACATCATCCCCAACTTCACCGAGACATATTGGCTGTGTTTGGAACTTTGAGATCCCTACCAGACTTTTAAAATAAAGCTTTGGCCAAACAACATGAGATTGTCATGATGGGGCCTCTGGTGGATTCAGCCGGGACTAGGAGGTTAAATAGATTTCCAGCTTCCTGGAAAACACACAAACACAATTTGGCTCAAAGTACAACCGAAGATCTCACCACCACACATTGGCAGTCCTGCAGAAACCTGCTGTGGCCAAAAACCATTAATATTCCAGATCTACTTCCTGTGGCATCTCTGCAGGCTGCTGCCCACAAACAATTGGAAGAAGAGGAGAAATAACAGCCAGCAGGAGTCTTTAACGGCATTACACAGGAACACAACAAGGCCAGGCGTCAGAGGTCACAAGAGGGGCAGGATTCGGGGCCGGGAGAGTCAGGGTTCGGGGCACAATAAACCCCATCAAACACTGGAGACTGAAGTCACATGGAATGCCACTCCGTGACCAGGCCGATGAAGCACTCATCAGCCGCTACCATAGGGAGAGGAAAGGAAGAAAAATACTTTCTAGAAAACTACAAAACATTACCAGAAGGACATTGTGTTCGAACAGACACTCACACACACACACACACACACACACATACCTGAATGTCCTTGTTGAGGATGAAGGTTTAAAGTATTGTGAGGATATCTGATTGGTCTTTAATTCTTTAATAAGCGATCTGATAAAGTGACGGGGAGAGAGACAGGTGCGGCGAGAGAAAAGCTTCAAGGCCTCACAATGATTTCCTTTCTTTGCTATGTCTGTCTGTGTGTCTGTATGTGTGTGTGTTTGAGAGATGGCGAGGAGCGCTTCATCCTCACCTTGGCGGTGGTGGGAGTCGAGCGGAGGATCGTGAAAGAAAGACTGAGTGGGATTCTGTCAATAACTGAAGCAAGAGAAAGATGCGGAAAAACAAATTATATTCAGGCAGGAAGAAGGCTTCAGCTACTCAAACACACACACACGCAGATTACCTCTTTTTTAACATTATTAATACGAATGATCAATAATCCTGAACAAGAAGGTATAAGTGATGGTTTGGATGGTGTTTTGGGGTATATACATTTAAGTTGCAGTTTTAGGCTTGGATGTGTTTTTTAACTAAAAATGAAAAACATTAAATGTATGTGTTCTTTTGGTGCCTTTGTTTGAGGTCACAATAGTTATAGCAGTCAAACACTGCAGGAAAAGAGAAGCAGAGAGGTCAGAACACCTCCCCCAAAATATTCAATTGGTATTTTCTGTTAGTGTGTGAGAGACACTTAATCAAAGCTTTCAATAATTCTCACTTTTGTTCCTGAAACTGCTGCAAAATACATAACCATAACCCTCAAATCACGTATTTGTCAGAATGAAAACCAAATGTGCTAAAATATGGAATTAGGCATCACGATGACAGCCAAATAAACACAGACACACTAAACTTCACATAAAACACTATCAACAGCATTTTAATTCAATCATTTTATTTGAAATCCTGCCACAATCGCAGACTAACTCATTGGAAAGACCTAGATTTGCACATAAGCAACTGTTGGGGCAACTTTCATTGGGAAAGAGTTGGTAAAACTGGATGGGTTTTTAATGTGAATCATATATTAAATGAAAAGGACTATTGCTGGTTTCTCAACATTACCAAAACTCAGTATCATACCACAAAACATAGCGGAAGTCGAATTATATATATATGTATGTATATATACACAGTATATCTAGTTATTTAATATATAGAAATGATAATGATATGATTGATCTGCCACTATAATAATTATTAAGCAGTAATAAGGAACATTTCTGGTTCCAGATTCTCGACCATGATGACTATTTTCTTCTCTCTGTTTTGAATCAATGTCAACTGAAAATCTTTTGGTTTTGGACTGTTAGACAAACCAAACAGACAATTTGAAGATGCCATCTTGGTCTGTGGGAAAAAAGTACATTTTCACAATTTCATGAAATCTAATAATCATTAATTGAGAAAATAATGCTCAACAACCATGA
Organism: Chelidonichthys spinosus; assembly: GCA_029853015.1. NCBI lineage: Eukaryota > Metazoa > Chordata > Actinopteri > Perciformes > Triglidae > Chelidonichthys > Chelidonichthys spinosus. Next base: position 24,392,345 of record CM056823.1, read on the forward strand.
GACCTATGTTGGACAACGCGTGTTTTCCGAAAACTAAATACGAGGTTTTGTCTGCTAAACCTAACGTTTTATTGTATAATCATCATGCCGTGGTGACCATTTCACAAACTGTGGTTGAGATTGTGTTGGAAATAAGAAAAGGGACATTACAAGCATTGTCATTACCATGCAAATACTTCATAATCCATATTGTACACATACATTTTCTATATAGAACCCACCCTGACTGATCCTCCTGTAAACATAAAAAAATGTTTTGGATTGCACCATTTGTTATTCTTATTTCATATTTTTAGATTTGCAGTCTTTCCATTTAGTATTGCAACTGCTGCACCGCAAACGTTATTTCTTCCTATCTTGGTCCTCTGAAAACCATCCTGTATTTCTGTTCTAGTGGCGATTCACGTTACACTTCTCAAAACATTAGGGAGTAGAAGGAAACTCATAACTCCACCTTCCTAACAGTGGACATTTTGACTTGTCACTGCAGGAAGATGCATTAATGTCTGCTCTGTCCAAACATCCCAGTGAGAGGTGACTCATTATAATTCACCCCTCATTCATTTATTCAAGCCTGTACTTCTCTAATTCTGTGCAAATACAGACGTGTGTTCTGTGAAATTCTTGAGAAGGATGTCCTGAAGGTGTGGTCCGACAGTTAAAACAACCAGCTGTCACTCGGAGGCACAACGGGCGGAGCTACGGCAGAAAAGAAACAGTGGACAGGAAGTTAGGTTCGGGAGGGAGCGAGTCGCCTTGACATAATGAGGACACGAAAACATCTCGTTAGGAAATGCCACATCTGATTAATCTTCATTAGCTCGCTGTTGCTTTTTCTCCCTCTCTATTTTCAGCCTACTTCTCTCTATCTGTCTTTTTCTGTTGGAGGATCTGTGATGTTTTTAATATCTTTATATAACACATAAAGATTTGAATGTGTTACACATATTTGCATATAAATATATTTCTTTCTCATCAAATTTTAAAATACTTAACATTACGTTTCATCCATGATGTCTAATCAATTCTGTCTTGTCTGTGTCTGTTATTTTTCCTCAGGTTTATATTTGTATTCTTTTGGTGGTAAATTGATTTCATCAGGCTGCAGCTTCTAGACTTATGCGACCACATCTTCTTCACTTCTTTTTTGTATTGTTTAAATGTACAAATATAATTACAAAATAATGAATCACTTGCTATATATCTTTTCTTTTTTCAATAATATTTTGTTTTATTTTGGCACATTGTTCCTGTTCCTGGGTCAGCACAGCAGATTATTTGTATATTATATATTTATTATAGTTAACAAGCTGGAACAAGTGTCAACAAGGTTAAATTCACTACATTTAGTGTTTCTGTGCAAACTGTTTCTCTGTAAAGTGAAATAAAATGAGTGCATTATGAAAACAAACTTCATCCTTCCTGAAACTTTCTCCTACAGACAGAAGTCAAAGTTCAACACCAGCAGAACATGGTCTTACACAGAGGAATCTTCTCTAATTAGTCATGTTTTTATAGTTCTAGTCACATTACAGAGTCATGTGACCTCTGTGTGGGAGTCACCTGGCCCTGCCTCTCTCTGGGTCCAACCCTTCACCAATCACAGCAGACAGGGAGCTCAAAAGGCGATGGGTTTTAATGACCTCATGGTTGGCGTGGGCCAGAGAGGTTCGTGGTGCGATGCTGGTTAGACTTTCTTGTGGGAGGAGTGTAACGGGAGATGATTGGTGGGAGTTTACAGAGCCGTGGCGCTCTGTTAGCTGCTAAAATGAAGTTTTATCAGACTGGAGGGGAGATGGTGATGGAGATAGTAACTGTGATTGCTGCAGGCGTGATGGAGAGACAACATCCTGTCCCTTCCAGTGGATAATGGTCATTGTGCCATGAATCACACAAATGCGTGCCAATTTAAAATATACTTGTGCATATCAAAAAAGCTTTTTGTCATATAGCTGAGGACAAACATAATAAAGACAACACACCCCAACGTCACTCACAACTTATGTTCTTTCTCTTCCCAGCTGATAAAAAAAAACATAGTCAGGGGATAAAACTCATCAGGTAAGATAGCCTTACTCTAACCCTAGCTTCCATAATTCAAGGTCAACTTGAAATCTTAAAGTCAGCTTAGTAGCTAACTGCATTGATAGTGTGGTAGAGACCTGTCAATCAGCAGGTAGCCCCGCCCTAAAGCATCCCCTGCTTTCTGGTCTGTTGGACTCTAAATGGACAATAATGTACTAAATGAACATCATGCTGGATTGAAGAAGACTTGAAACTAGAGATTGAGACCAGAAACTCATGTTTACAATGTTTACTGAAAAGTAGGGAATTTTTCTCATAAACTTCCATGCAATCAGGAGTCGCCCCCTGATGGTCAGTAGAGAGAATACAAGTTTAAGGCACTACAGGATTGGCTACCCTTTTCACAACCGGAGCTTGCTGCCTGATTGGAAAATAGTTAAGTTAGCCAGCACAGCGATCTTACAGCTGTTTGTGTCGTACACTGTGTGGGATGAGAGATGTTTTACACTAAACTAAGTGATTATGACAAAATGAGAAAAAATATTTTTTTAAATTGACAAACATCACATGTAAATTCATGGAACAATTCAAATTGGAATCAAAATGATTGTGTGTCTCGTCTGAATAATTCTTTTTAAGGTAATTTTGTTAGTCAAGAAATTGGTCAGTTTGTCATAGTATCATCACATCACAATGTGCATCATGTAATATGCAAATTAATATTATAGATGACAATACCATGTAAAAGGTAAACATTAAGAATTGTTGAGGGTTTACACTTCAGGGTGGTTCAAATGTTTTTTTACGGTGGTAAAAAACAAATTTGCTGTTAATAGTAGTTCATAGACAGAAACTTTTAATACAGCTAGACTATTCACCATGACACTAAGATCAATTAGAGCACACATTTATTGGTTCTTTCACTTTGTTGGAGCTTTACACATTTCTTTACCTTTCAAGCAGAGGATAAATGGAAAAAGGTTAACGCTTCATCCTGCTCCTAGACACACAAACACAACTGTGCTGTGAATATTTCTCAGGCATAAGAACATTTTAGATTTTAACGTGGCTAAATGTGAATTCCTAATTGGTTGCCAGAAAGTTTCCGTTGTCTTTATCATCACACCACAGCTTTATTTCCTCCAGGTCTCCCTCTCAACCTCACTTCTAAAACCTCTTGTTTATTTCGTTCTGTTTTAGACCAAATATCTAATTTTTGGGGATGAAAGAAAGTCTCCGGACTGCATTTTTAAAAAACGAGTTTGCCTTCCCTGCAGCAGTGCCTTGTTGTGTGTCGGTCCCAGCGGTCCACCTGACAGGAGTTGTCATTCTGTGCTGCGTTATTTAAAACCTTCGGGATCATCAGAGTCTACAGCAGCCTCAGGCTTCTAATGTGAACCTTCTCCACATTTACATCAACACACAAACTCCCTGCTCTTCTCTGCAAGAACTGTGGCAAGAACATGTCCACATTAATGTCACATACTGTATGAAAGTGAACATTTTTCATTTTCATATTGATAATTCCATTCTTGTAATTGTTTTCCTGTTTTTCTTTATGTAGAGAACTGAAGAGCAATCTATCTTGTTGTTAATTATACATTGTCATTTCATTATTTATTATTTTACTCATCAGGTTGAGTCTTCCATCCATCCATCGTCTACCGCTTACCCTGTATTCAGGGTCGTGGGGGGGCTGGAACCAATCCCAGCTGTCATTTGGCGAAGGCAGGGTACACCCTGGACAGGTAACCCAAACAAAGTCTATCACAGGGCTGACATGTAGAGACAAACAATCATTCACGCTCACATTCACACCTACGGGCAATTTAGAGTCACCAATTAACCTATCCCCATCCTGCATGTCTTTGGACTGTGGGAGGAAGCCGGAGAACCCGGAGAGAACCCACGCTTACATGGGGAGAACATGCAAACTCCACACAGAAGGAACCTAAACCCAACCCAGGAATCGAACCCGGGACCCTCTCGCTGTGAGGAGACAGTGCTACCCACTACACCACTGTGCAGCCCTGGTTGGTCTTCCATTATATTTTTTTAAATTGACTTTGTATTTGTATTTAAATGTGGTGAACACACAATTTTCTATCATTATGTGATAGACAATCAAACGTTTTGTATCTAGAAGGATCTCAATGCAGCAGCTCAGGTTTAACCGTACAGTTGTCATACAGCAGACATGTCTGTATGTTATACAATGAGGTCACTCGTTTCATAAACTTCTGACAGTCAGTGAAGTTCAAACTACCTGAGTGTTTCCTCTGTGAGACGATGTAAACAGTCATGTGTAATGTGATTGCGGTTATTATATTATTTATATTTATGAAGTAATGCGTGAACACAAAGTAGTAAAATGTGTGTGTGAGCCCTCAGGAATAATTCCTGGTTTCTATTGATGATGCATTATTTATACACAGTTATCAATAATTCATTTACTGCTGAGTCTGCAGGCTGAGCTGAGATTTAATGTTTTTTGTGCTATTTAAAAAAACTCCATGCACAGTTAACCAAAACCTTTTATACATGCAAAAACAATACTGCTGTAAACCTGTGAATTAATAAATTTTCATGAACAGGTGTAGTTGCTGAATGTAGACAGCAGGAGGCGAAGACGACAAAGTCCCCACCTGTAGGACACAAGCTAACACAGCGGGGCGTGACGCATCAACCCAGGCAAAATGTGGAGTCCCTGCTGGTCTCTGTCATGCTTTACAGATACTTCAACAGAACAGAGCTATCCTGAATTTTGTGGTGTAGTAACAACTCTCCAAACTTGCTGGATGTTACTCGAGGACTCTTTTATAAACACATAACATTGTATAGATGAAGTAAATCCAGGTGTAGCATAGATGCTGCAACAGCATTAGTTATACCAGATTTGAAAAAAAGAGCAAAGAATGACACTGATTCTTTTCTCCATGGATGTACAAAGAACTGGATATTACTGTACATTCCTATGAAAGTGACTCAGTGGAGTACAAAATGACCCAGATCTTAGAGCAATGTCCAGCAGCATCACAGGGCCTGTAGAACAGGTGCACTCGCGTTTTCCTTTAGCAATATTAATGTACTTATGGACAGGAATTTCTCGTATTTTTTTGTGTTGCTTACACAACTTTCTAATTAATGTCTTGTATTTCAGTCGGAAGTATTTTTTGTGCCTGTCAGACAGGATGACTACGCTTGTAAGGGTTGGACAACAAAACCAACGTTAGGTAAAGACAACAAAATCAAAGATTAATTTATTGTATTACCTATTCATTTATGTATTTGTTTGATTTTATATATATTTCTTTACAGTTTACAGTTAACAGTAGGTATCTGAGCTTGAAAATTATTTACCAAATGGATTTCAAGTCTAATCTACGACGGAGTATTAGGGCCAGACCTAGAGAAAAAAAAAAAAACAATTACGAGAATAAAGTCGTAACATTACGAGAAAAAAAGTCATATTACGAGAAAAAAGTCATAATATTAGGTCTACGAGAATAAAGTCGTAACATTACGAGAAAAAAGTTGTAACATTACGAGAAAAAAGTCGTAATATTACGAGAATAATGTCGGAACATTACGAGAATAAAAGTCATAACATTACGAGAATAAAGTCGTAACATTACGAGAAAAAGTCGTAATATTACGAGAATAAAGTCGGAACATTACGAGAATAAAAGTCATAACATTACGAGAATAAAGTCGTAATAAGGAAATACTTAGTCTTCTGGCACATCAGCATCAGATTATCATCAGTATCAGGACTTTGAAGCGATTGTGCAAATGACTGTGTCTGTTTGGAAGAAAGAACCACATGGACTTGGAAGAAATTGCTTCTTTTGTGGAAGAGGAGCTGTCTGGTAGTGGTCAACTGCAACTGAGGCTGCTGTTTGGTTGAGCTGGTCACGTCAGATCTTGATAACGGCTTTGACTTTATTCTGGTAATATTATGACTTTTATTCTCGTAATATTATGACTTTTATTCTCGTAATATTACAACTTTATTCTCGTTATATTATTACTTTTTTCTCGTAATATTACAACTTTTTTCTTGTAATGTTACGACTTTATTCTCGTAGACCTAATATTACGACTTTATTCTCGTAATATTATGACTTTATTCTCGTAATTTAAAAAAAATATTTTTTTTTTCTTTTAGTCTGGCCCTAATACTCCGTCGTACTAATCAACTATTATATAGGACAAAATTATATTATTATACAAAGAAAAAATGATCTCCATTATATTGTATCTTTGGGTTCAACAGCGCTCCCATGATGCATTACTTTATTTTATTTTTTACTCTCTTGGCTATGAAGTGAGTGTTTTGATTTTAGTTTAAATGTCCTTTTATAATGAATGTGAACTTTGTCTTATGATGTTTTATATAAAGCACTTTAAATAGCGTTGATGCTGACATGCGCTTTTTCTATTATACAAATAAACTAGAATATGGCTTGATCTCTAATTAATCACACGGGGCCCTAGTTTCGTGGCGCAGCGCAGGTCTGCGCAGGGTGGCGGAGCCGGCGTAATGCAAGTTTCGACCCGCGCAGCCTTGCGCAAGGTCAGTTTGGCAGTTTGGTGGATCGCCTGCGCCAAGATGGGTGTGGCGGCGCAGCAGGGGGAGGCCCGCCAGCTCCAACCTGGTCTACTCTCGGCGCAAGGCGTGAATAAAGTCCATTCATTCAAGGCGAATCACAGCTGGCGGAGTGGAAGTTTGGCTGACGGCGCGCAGTGTGCACACGTCACCGAGACCTCACAGGCAGGTTTCCACAGTTCCAGGCACATTTAAATGCAATACATAATCACAACAAACACTATTTAATGCAACTAATTGAATCAACACGTGAATTTATATCTATATAGATTGTCCCGTCACATCTGACGTCAGATCAAAGGCGGATGGCACGCGTAACGGAAACTCAGCCTCTCGGACCAAAACATCTCCCTCTCTCTCTCCTGTTTTTTATAATATCGGCATTGTTATTATTATGATACGCGTGCACAGCGCGTGATGCGCGTGGTGGGAGCGGCGACGCTGCTTCTGTCATCGGGTTGTCAAGTGACGGATCTTGCACTGAACCTCCCCTAACGCATTAAAGGAGAGGAGAGGAGCTCATTTGATTGGTGAAGATCTGAATCGGCTGTATTAATCCCAGTCCACGCCTCGTCTCCTCCTCGTCTCCCACTCACGCCTTCTTCTCCTCCCTCTTTCCCACTTGCACGGGTGGGAGTGACGGGAGGTGTGCCAGCGCGAGCCTGCGCGGTGCACGAAACTTGCAAAGTCCAGGCGGACACACCCCGTCGGCGTGGCGCAGGTGCGCTGAAAGCTGACTGCGCCTGGTCTACGAAACTAGGGCCCACTGTATGTACATTACGCATCCTAATTATCTGTTTTAACCTCTCAGTACAATAACCAATACTTTACTATTTCTGTCTTATCTGTTTGTTACATCTTAATATCAGACTCACAGATTTATATTCACATTTAATAGTAATATTTCATTCACATAGTAATAATGCATGAGCCAATGGGCCAAGTGAAACCAATATTTAAAAATGTCTGGCTGTTTTATCTTTAATTATTTACAGATTTACACATCATATTACTTTAAATAGGTTCCTAAATCACTTTCTGTACTAGAGTTTAAAAGATTTAATACATTTTAATGACAGAATTATACAGAAATAATTTTTTTGAATATGTGGACACCAATAAACAACTGTAATGCTGTTTATTGTTATATATTTATTGGTCCCCCTGTCTCTCTGTCCTCTCCCCTCTCTATCTCCACATCTTCTGTCCTTTCCCTTCTCTGTCTCCCGCCCTTTCCTCTCTCTATCTCCCGTCCCTTCCCCTCTCTGTCTCCCATCCTTTCCTCTCTTTGTCTCCCGCCCTGCCCCCTCTCCTTCTGTTTCCAGCGTGTGAGTGGTGGTGGTGGTGGAAGAGCAATTCACGCACAAGGTTTGAATGGGCCTTCGACACTGACTTTTGGCATTTTCTCTGTATCCTTCAGGTTGTCTTTGTGTATGATCAGGTAGGTGTTTTTGGTTTTCTCCACTGAGTTTTGACCATGTGATGGTCGTTTTTTTGCCATCTCCGTCTCTCCTGCAGGGAGTGAGGATAGTCCCACTGGAGAGTAACGCCTCTGTGGAGTGAGTCCTGCTGGATGTCAGTGAACGGGTAGGACATGACAGCCTCTTGTTTGCATTGAGGATGAACAAAGCTGTGGTTGTGTTCCTGAAGGACGAACCTCTTGTTCATCGGCTGATAGAAATCCCTCCACGCGGATCACTCTCTGTGCTGACTTTTATAAGCAGTTCTGGAATAACCTAGGATGTGATTTACATGCTGTTTTGAGAACAGGATATCTTCCTGTCTCCCGTTGGTGAGCAGTGCTTTCCCTGCTGCCCATGAAAGTAGACTTGGCTTTACTAAAGAACTGGAGGCCAGTTGCACTTCTCTGCTTGGAAAATACATTGCAATCTAGATCCGTATCGACTCAAAGGTATCCTGGATGCATGGTGTTTGGATGTGTGCAGATGTTATCCTGTTAATTTTGGTGTTTTCTCTTTGGACCAGGAGAAAGCTCTTGATAGGATGGCTAACTTTTACTTGTTTGCTGCAATTAGAACTTTTAGTATTGGTGATGGTTTTCTGGCTTGGGTTGGTTTATTGCACAATGGCGCATAACAAATGGTGAATACAGGGCTGAACTAGCCAGACCCTGTATAGTGATGGATAAAACAAGGTTGTCCCGTATTTGCTCATGCTGATGACGTTGTCACCTTTGTCTCTCTTGGGTAGTGAAAGCTTCCAAACTAAGAACTGTAAGGGCGTTAAGGAGAAAGAGAAAGCTCTGTTAAAAGGAAATGGCTACTACCCCAGTTGCATTATAGGGGAAAAGTTCTGTTTGCAACTTAGTCACCTCGACTCTGGCACAGACTTGTTGTTCTGACGCCACCAAAGGGCCTGTTGGATTCAAAGAGCTCAACTTTGGCTGAGGAGAGCTCGGCGACTAGGCTACAATAAACAGCTTTTCCTCTTGGAAACCAAGGATATAGATCTTACTGCACTTACACATTTTTAAAGCTCTGGACTGCAGGAATGGCATATTTTAAACACTGGACACCCCACAAAGGAGAATCCAGGTATGTGGGTGTTCGAGGAAACATTGTTTTTTAACAACTGTTTAAAAACTCAGACACTGCAGTCTGCCAGAGTTGCAGAGTTCTCAACGGGCCTGAAAATTACGACCCGACCCGACCCGTGGCTTTTAAAGCCCGGACCCGATGTAACCCGACACATCAACATGGATTATCTGCCCGAACCCGGCCCGCCCCTTCTTTTTTTTTCTCATACATGTATTATCATGACCAGAAGCCGGCGACGGTGAATTCACATGCGGCAAGTTTACTTTTCACCAAATCCAACTACTTCTCCAGGCTAAAGGTGTGCACGCAGAGGCGTCAGGTCTGCCCCCGCCCCTCTCCATGATGCAGATAGATAGATAGATAGATAAGCTTTATTTCAGTGTCACTCCACAACACACAATAAAAATCCAGAGACAATATAAAAATACAGTATTGATTACAAAATGACCCGTTCCCCCTGTAATGGGAATTTTGGATGTCTGTAATTTATTATCAGAATATTTGTCAGGTCAGACGTCGATCCGCATCTCCTTTCCGACTGTTATGCTATGACGAAAATTAATGCCTGTTTGTCTATGATATGAACATGAGTGCCACATTGACATAAGATAAATTCAGGCCTATGACGCCTGTGTTCTGTAAATCTTGACCTTGCCTGGACAACTTGTCTTTGTAAGATAGGACATGATCCGTCCTTTGTCCATGGTTCCTCCTCCTTAAAAGGGAGATTGTTGTTAGACTCAGGGTCGTTCCTGCTGATTCTGAACCTTTGCATCAGAAGGCAGGGGTGAACAGTACTTTCTTCTGCAGATGAGAATACTTAGTGGAATAAACCTCGGAGAAAAAGCTGATCCTGGTTGTTGATCTTTATTGGGCAGATTCATTTTTCCACAACACCCCTTGACAAAATTAAAAGTGTTGGGGACCACTCAAAAAGAGAGTTGTGAGACACCAACTAATAAAAACATGAATAGAAACGCAAATTATGGTACCATACAAACAAACAAAAAAAAACAAAAAAAACAAAACAAAGCAAAACAATTATTTTATGAACTGGAACTCATAAGAGACAGTCTTCTATTGAGGATGAGGTGGCAGGCTTTGGCACATTCATGAATACAATGTTTACCAGCTAAAATGACACACAATTTATTCATATCATCAAAATCATTAAAATTAAAATAAAACTTCGAAAGTGTACTAAATAGATCAGCAAAAGAACATGGGCTTCTGATTCAATGGAGCCAGAATCACATAAAATACAGTAACGTCTCTCCAATGGGGTGTTTGTGTATCTACCGGTTTCTATCGCTAAAGGAGCGACTCCACATCTAAATTTAGCAAGGGAACTTCTATGTTGTCTTGAAAGTATATTCTTTACATAATGCTCTGTCTCAAATGTACCCTTAAATAGGCAGTAGGTGCATAATTTATTCCCTTCTGGTTTATTTATTAACTGTAGCCATGAGTCCTCATCTGCCTTTGACACAGCCACATCAAAACATTTAAGGTTGTTACTAGAATAAACCATATCTGTACAAGCAAGATGAGGTAAATTCATAGTACTGAAAAAGGTTTTTACCATTTGCATATAATTTTTTACATTTGTCAAATGAGCCGCCCACTGAAAAACATGTTTACATAATCGACTGTCAGACATTCCACAGAGTCTTTGCCAGTTTTTAAAAATACAGGACCACTGATGTTGCCATGGGGTTTTCCAGCCCATGTCACCTTGTATAGCAGCATTTGGGGTGTATTTACCCACACCTAGATAGAATCTACATGCTCTATTAAACACAGCATTAATAGGAGAATAACTTTTGTATCCCCAGACAGCAGCAGCATAGGTCAAAATAGGCAGGACCAATTTAGTATAGCATTTAAAAGGAAAACCACCCATACATTTACAGTTAGCTATGATTGCACCTAGGGCTCTATTCGCATGCATTGCTAAATTCTTGACAGTTTCATTATAATCTAGAAATTCTGTTAACATCAAACCCAGATATTTATACTCTTTAGCTGTTGCCAAAGTAAACGAGCCGCAGGAGAAACTAAACTCAGAAACTAAACTCAGACAGGGGCATTGGCCCCTCTCCATGATGCACGTTACACGCAGCAGCCAGACTTTACGGTGAACAGCAGCGATGATGAATACTTTTTTTTTTTTCACTGAGCGGAAAAAATTAAGCCTGAGGTCCGACCCAACCCGAGTCACTTGCTTATATTTTAGACCCGAACCCGGCCCGAACCCGCGGGTCCCGTCGGATTTGTCGGGCCGACCCGACCCGTTGAGAACTCTACCTGGCAGTCCCTTACAGCCTTTGCTATAAGCCATACTCTGTGTGACCAGAAGAGCGAAGGCTTTAGTACAGAGTACAGCTTCCCCACTCTCTCCATCACCCCAGCTTTGGGGGAGTGGCAACAAGGAGGAGTTTTCAGCTGCTCTCTTTAACAACGCCTCACCTGGACACAGTCCAAACCACAGGGAAAAAGCAGATATACCAGGACCGTGTTAAGGTCTTTAACCTAGACTCTTTGGCAGGGATAAAGGAGTGAGGTGGATTGAGTTCTTTGGTCCAAAATGATGGACAATGCGTTGACCTTCAACCGAATATGGACTGTTGGGGGGTTACATGCTCTGTGGGGGAGAATGGAGAACTTATTCATGATTTCTGATCAGGGAAAAGTTTTCTGTGCTTGGATGCCCTCTATTTGCTTGGTTTCTTTTTCCTCATGTGGTGATATGATTATGATGTGGTGTCCCCCTGCAGTGGAGCATTACATGGACTTCTTAAAACCAAACATCTCCCTCTGTCCCCCGTCCTCTCCTCTTGTCCTCTCCCCATCCCTCGTTAACGCTCTTTTCTGTCTCCCCATCTCCCATCCTTCACCCTTTTCTCCCATTCTCCACTTCTCTGTCTCCTGTCCTCTCCCCTGCCTCTCTTCCTCTCTATTCATGTTAATACTAAAATACGAACTGAAAACACTAGTTTATTCAGAGGCCAACATTATAGCTTCTGTTGACTTACAACCTAGCTTCTGCCAGCAAACCAAACCACCATCCAAAGTAAAACTGTATTTCTTTTGACTGACCACTAGACATTATTGTCTTGATGTTAGCTGTGGACAGCACATCCTGGTGGACGGCTGGCAGGATTGAGAGGGTAGTCACAGGTAGAGGTGGGTAGTAACGTGTTACATTTACTACCTTACATTTACTTAAGTAACGTCTTGGATAGGATTGTTCCTTGTTGCCAGTGGGGGTTGGCCTCCACCAGGGCTGCGCTTTATCACTGTTGGGACCTCATCGTTAGGACTACACAATGCGGCCTACAAAAGCCTACACATGCGGTGAGAACAAAGGGACAAAGGGGATTAAAAACTACACCGCCATTTTAGTTTCACTTCTCACCTAGGTGCGAAGTGCAACGTCACACAACTGGTGCCCTATTGGCTGACAACCGCAGGTACCCCGGGGGGTCCCCGGCAGCAGCCGTGAACTATATAAACCAGCGCCATCTTAAGAACGCTGGTTCTGCTTCCAGCTCTCTCCACCAACAGGAGGTGGTCTCCTCTACCGCAGCATACCGCTGCAACAGGAGACCAACTGATAATGTCTGCGGCGTTTCCTTTGTCATAGGCCACAGTCATCTCGCTACAGACGAGCTACAGACTGTTTTTCCACGTTTTCCTGATCCTGAGAAATCGCCAAACTGCGCGATTATCTCCGTGTTTGCCTGCAACAAGAGGAACAAAACCGGTTCTTGCATTCCAGCTACCAGACGCTGTCTGAAGTAAGCTGACTAAATCGGCAAGTCGCGATTATATTGCCACCCGCGGAAGAAAGAAACACGAACTGTTTTCTTTATTCAAGTTTGATCAACGAGAGGAAATCCCCTCCGCCCTCGTCTGGACTAAGCCGACTCATCATGTCCCCCGCTGACGCCGGGGCCCACGAACTACCGCCGCGAACGCCGTCATCGCCAGGACGGACTCGCAACCTACGCAACGACACCAGTAAGAGGCTAGCAGTCTGGGCAGAGACATACGTTTGATAGTGTAGGATATGCTTGTAATTCTTGTTAACATGTTTTAAGTTTGATCACGGACCGCCGGGTCCGTTGCTTTCCGTGTTGTATTTGAAAGCTGATTGTGCACCCACGCAACGGTGTTTTTGACTAAACCTCAGCCATATTCGCGAGCCCAGTAAGCGTCTACTATCAATTAAGAGACCGGTCCCGCTAAATGGACGCCAGTTCATTCACGAGCCCCGTGTGATAGTAAAACGCCTCCCGAGCCTCAGAATATTGCGCGTGCATTCTCTCCCTCTCTTTGTTTGTCTCACGCTAACACACACGCACACATACGCCGCCCCACACGTGTCCTATGCCAGGTGTTACCAGCGGACGCTAAGGACATAGCTACATCCGGTGGCTGTACCCGGCCATCTCTCGCTCACTCTCTCTCGCGCGATCCTATCGGACGTCAGTGGCTCCGCCCCTGAACACTGTGAGGAATAGCTCCATCTGGTGGTCGAGCCCGGCCATATCTCTTGTGTGTCTCTTCCGTTGTTTAGCTTAGCTTTGTGCGTTAGGTAGTTAGGTAATAAGGCTTTGTTGATTGCAGTGTTATTGATTGTGATCATTATTACTGATTTTAGTAAATCTTATATTATAACTAGCGGTTATATAAGCACAAGCGGTCTCTTGTGCTTGTTGTGTATATGTCACTGGATAACAGCAGGTTGTGAAGGCTAGTGCTCGAATTTCACGCCTTTTTAATTGTTCGATTGGTTTTGTACTTCTATGCCAATGATCACGATGATGATGATGATGATGATGCTGGCGTCTCCCTTAGAGATAGGGTGAGAAGCTGCTCCTTTGCATCGAAAGGAGCCAGCTGTGGTGGTTCGGGTATCTGGTAAGGATGCCCCCTGGGCGCCTCCCTAGGGAGGTGTTTCAGGCGCGACCGGCTTGGAGGAGGCCACGGGGAAGACCCAGGACTAAGTGGGGAGATTATATCTCCACGCTGGCGTGGAAACACCCCGGGATCCCCCAGAGTTAGCTGGGGGATCTCTGGGGGACTCTCGGGAAAGGACCCGAAAGGACCCGACACAGGATAAGTGGTTGAAGATGACGGACGTTTTGGATAAATTGTACTTCTAATAGTAGTTTTAATGCAACAGTTTTTTGGAAAACAACTTTTACATTGGATGACATAAGCCCAAGTTATGCTTCCGCGTCGACACAACGCAAGGGGGCTTGCGGACCCCTTACGTCCTTGCGGACCCCCCTTACGTCCAATGCAAGGGCCTGACGTGCACCTCCCAAAAATCCTTGACGCGCATTGAGGCGACGCAACACCAACGCAGCGGCATTGGCTGTGATTGGTCCGCTAACTACAGTGCCTTGAAAAAGTATTCATACCCCTTGAACTTTTTCACATTTTGTCACTCTACAACCACAAACTTAAATGTATTTTATAGAGATTTTATGTGATAGACCAACACAAAGTAACACATAAGTGTGAAGTGGAACGAAAATGATACATGGTTTACAAAAATGTAAGCAAATAAAAATCTGAAAAGTGTGGTATGCATTTGTATTCAGCCCCCCTGTAGTCAGGCAGATAGGTGCATCCATACATAAAAATTGTGGGTTTATACGTACAAGCATGAAATTTGGCACAGTCATATATAATAGTCTAATGAATAATTCCAGATATGGAGCCACCGCGAAAACGTCCTATGGTAGCCATGGCGGCCATTTTACAAAATGGCCGTTTTGACCCCAAATATGTTTTACCAGACGACACAAATGCTTCATTATGTTCCAATGAAATTACTCTAGATACACATATAGTGCCATCATTTCAATCACCAAATGATCACAACTTCAGGGCTTAAGTTACATTTTTCAAAATGGGGGGATTCCCCCCTTAAGAGCTCCACATAGGGGGAATCTTTAAAGTTTAGAGGGGATACTACTTGGGAGCTTGCGAGTCTTACATTTGGCCCCCAACACTCATTTAAGGGATTCTCATCATTAAATTCCTTATACAAATGTCCTCATGTGCTATTATTTTAACAGTCGTGTACTGCACTCGGTCTTCTGCTTTATCTTTACTCAGTTGAAAAATGAAGAACAGAAGAAGTCAAACACTTTGTTTTCAATTAATTCATTAACTTTTAATCCTTTTACATTTTTGCATTAGCCTACTGAAAGCTCATGGAAATAATTGCCAAGAACAGCACATGGGTCATGTACAACTTTTGAGAGGGAGAGAGCGAGAAGGAACAAGCGTGAAGGGGTTCTGTGTGCCTACGCACGCGCAAAGGCGCGCGCACTAGCGCGCCTTTGTGTTTGTCGCCACTAGATCAAAGATTGTACAAAGGACAGATGCACCACCGAAATCGGAAGATGGTTTGTGAAGTGAAGTCAATAGACCCGAATTCATACACGCCGTCACGTTCTTATACATTTATCAGACAACAAGGTGAAATTTGTGCGAGATTGATATGCTGGCCTGAGTTGCGGGATATGAAAAAAATATATTATATATACCGGTATATATAATATCCGCCACCCCGCGCTGAAATGTAAGCCCTGATCAGTTACTTAACAACAAATATTTTCCAAATAAGGCTTCAGGTAGAAGTGTCTGTTCCTCAGCTTCCCTTGATGTTTTGACATACGCGCACTGTCAAGCTCGCGCAGCTGTGTGTGGGATGGGCGTGGGGGACGCTTTGCCATGGCAACGGGGGAAAAAAAACGTTCAAGCGCCAAACCAGCTGCGAGGATTCCCACCTGTGTAGGTATTATTAATTATTATTATTATTATTATTATTATTATTATTATAGCAGCTAGTGAAGTACATTTCCCTAGGTAAAATAATTCTGGGCGGATATTGAAACTATGGCGGCCGAAATTAGACTATACGTCGTCAATGTGTGGGAAATATAAATTCTGATCCTATTTCAGATAGTTGAAGTTCATGTGCGTTGCTGTGGGTTAATTTGACCTAAATAGAATAATGAATTAGCTATGGGCATCTGATGGTTCGACATGGTTCCATCAGGATGTTTGTGACATAAAATAACACAGATTATCATTTGTATTTTCAGGTAGTTGTAGAGGTGGTGGTTAGTTGCTTGTAGGTGTTGGGAATGGAGACATGTCCAACAGTTATCAGCTAGTGGATCCACTGCAACCTGGACCATCAAAGGCGCCGGTACAGACGGATTGGAACAAGTGTGTTTTGTGCCAAACAATCACACCAGAACGTTTGCAGTGCCCAACAGAATCAAAACGGCATGATGTTGGAGTTGGTTATTCTACCATTGCCTCCAGAATCAGACGTTTCAATGATCTTCACAAATTACCGATGCCACTAGAATTAGGACGCCTTGATGACGGAAATGGCATTGAAGCTACGTTTCATGAGAACAATGCCAGGTGGCACAAATCCTGCCATACAAAATTCAATAATACAAAATTACAACGAGCAGAAAAAAGGAAATGCACACAGGATTGCGACTCTGATGCTACTACATCCAAGAAATACACTCGTCAAGTCGCTCATCATGAAGTGCCAGCATCGGATGTCTGTTTTTTAAGCGAAGATGCGTCGACTTCCGAACCACTCCGTGAGGCATCAACTTTTCGTCTAGACTCCCGCGTACGAAGATGTGCATTAGAGCTGCAGGATGAGAGGCTACTTGCAAAATTGAGTGCTGGGGACATGGTCGCACAAGATGCTAAATATCATCCAAGGTGTCTTGTTTCATTTTACAACAAAGCTACATCGTTACAAGATAAACAGAAGATAGACACAACTGATAAAGTCAACCATGGGATTGCACTAGCCGAGTTGCTGTCATTTATAGATGAAACAAGAATGGATGAAGAGCATGCCCCTGTCTTTAAACTTGCAGATCTCGTCAAACTTTATTCTAATCGTCTAGACCAACTTGGAGTGGAGGAGCATGTCCGACCACATAGCACAGAGTTAAAAAATCGCATCCTGGCCCAATTCCCAGACCTTACGGCTCATAAGGAAGGGCATGATATACTACTTGCATTTGATAAAGATGTAGGACCTGCCCTCCGTAAAGTCTGCAAAGAAGACTACGATGACGAAGCCATGTGTCTTGCAAGGGCAGCGAAGATAGTACAGAGAGATATGTTCCAAACTGAAGCTACATTCACAGGTTCATTTAATGAGGACTGCCAAGTAAAATCAGTACCTCAGTCACTGTTGTCTTTGGTGGCCATGATCCTCGATGGCCCCAACATCAAGTCTCAATCAGGTGAAGGTGTACCCCAAGCAACTCTCAGCACAGCCCAGTTGTTGCAGTACAATAGCTCCATCCGTCGCAGAGCGGGTAGTACTACTGTGCGTCACCACAAAGACAGAGAAACCCCATTGCCCATCTACGTGGGACTCAGTCCATGCAAGGACTCGGAAACGTGATCTCATTGAGATGCTGTTTGACCTTGGACTGTCCATCTCCTATGACCGGGTGATGACAATCTCCACATCCATGGGAAACAGAGTGTGTGAGCAGTATCACCGAGATCAGGTAGTGTGTCCACCCAATCTACGGAATGGCTTATTCACAACAGCAGCGGTTGATAATATCGACCACAATCCGAGCTCCACAACGTCGACAGATTCCTTTCACGGTACTGGGATATCACTATTCCAGCACCCCAGTCAGCATAATAATGGGACAGACCGCAGGGAACACAGCGTCCTTGAACAGCCATCAACTACCACTACACTGTCAGAGCTCCCAGAGTCCTACACCTGTGTTCGTCCGCTGGTGTTACCTCGGAAGGATCCTCCACTCCCAAAGGCTGATGGTCCATTGAAGAGTGATGGGCAGGAGATCATCCAGGCATTGCACCAAGAGTATGGGTCCGTACCTTTAATATTTTAAGACGATACCATGTCTAAGAACCTGATGCAATAACATTATTGTTGTACCATGAGTAAATGTTTGATTGTTTTCTGACAATTTTAATGTACTTGCTTAACTTATAGGTGGCTGGATACTGTGAAACAGAGGTATCTAGAAATTCCACAAAGTGACAGTAACTTATCATGGGCAGCCTACCATGCCAGTAAGGAGTCAGGACAAGATACTCTGCCGGCGATCACAGCACTACTTCCCCTCTTTCCGGACGACTCCAAGTCCGTTGGTATGATACGGCACTCCATGGATGTGATTAAACAAGCTGTGATGGAAGTCAACCCAGGACAGACACCAGTGATCACTGTGGATCAACCTCTCTACACCATCTCCAAACAGATACAGTGGACTTGGCCATCAACATACGGGGAAGATCATTTCGTCATCATCTTGGGAGGGCTGCATATAGAGATGGCTGGACTAAAAGTGATCGGAGACTGGCTGGAAGATGCTGGCTGGGTGGAAGCCTTGGTTCAGGCCAGAGTTGCTTCTCCTGGAACTGCAAATTTATTTCTGAAGGCATCTCATGTTACAAGAACCAGACATGCGCATCAAGTGACAGCAAGCAGCTTATATATCCTACTAACAAAGTCTTATGCTCATTACACATGAGTCTCTGGAGTCTGAAAGCCAACCTGAATCCTTTGATGACTGGTGTGGTCAACGAATTTGAGATGTGCCACAGTTCCAATTCTGGCACATCACTCTTCAACTGGAACTCCTCCTCTTAACGTTTGTCAAGTCACTGAGGACAGCAAACTTCCCCCTGTACATTGACAGCCTCACACAGCTTGCACCATGGTTTTTCAGCATGGACCACACCAACTATGCACGATGGGTGCCGGTCCACATACGAGACATGATGAGTCTTAGCAAGTCACACCCAGAAATTGCTACTGAATTCACCAATGGCAAATTCACAGTTCACAAGACAAAACGAGTGTTCTCATCCATGGCCATTGACCAGGCTCATGAGCAAAATAATGCTGCTGTGAAGAGTGACGGTGGTGCTGTTGGACTCACTCAAACTCCAAATGCTCTTAGAAGATGGATGGTGGCTGGGCCGGAACTGGTCAGAATGACTACCGAGTTTGAAGCATCCATGGAGGGAAGGAAATGTACGGATGGATCAAGACACACGCCACCATGAACAAACAAAGAGTTCACAGGTAATCTTTACTCAACAAGTCAAACGACTGGTTGAAGTAATAGAAGAAATGGGAAACCCCTTCCTAGAAGAGAGTACAGACTTAATGCGACTGGACACAAGAGACATTGCTGACCCAAATGTTGTTTCTACTGTTCAACAGGCTGAGGAGATAGGTAAGAAACAGTACAAGACCTTCGTAGCCGACCTTCTACAGGAGCGAACGGTACCTCTTACTGAGCCAATAAAGAAGAATAAACTGCCATTGTTTAGTCGATCGTCTCCAAGAGAAAAATCCAAGACAAGTTTGCAAGTTACTTCGCTAAAGAGTGACTGCTCTTTATTCTCAAGACTCTACATTGCGTCTCAAACAAGAGATGGTGATCTGGAAGAATTTTTCCGCCATGAAAACCAAGCATGTCCCCCGTCAATATCTCAGCTTGGGAAGTTACGACTGGGAACCAAATCAGATCTATTGGTGTGTCTAGAGAGTTGCGCAGAGGTCAGAGGTGATGGTCCAAAACCAGATACTGACGTCACTATCCTTGACGGGGCAGTGTTGGTCAACTTTCTGAAACCAGTTGCTGCCAAAACCTTTGATGATTATGCACTGAAAGTATTCTTGCCATACATACAAGGACACTTGCAAAGAGCCTGTCGTGTGGATATAGTCTGGGACCAGTACTGTAATAACAGCCTGAAATCTCAAGCCAGGGACAAACGTGGGAAAGGCATTCAAAGGAAAGTTGACGGATCCACTGTTCTACCAGGTAATTGGCAGCAGATCCTGAGAATTGATGCAAACAAAACAGAACTGTTTGCCTTCTTGACAAAACACATCACACATCTTGTATCAGATAAGCAGATAGTCACCACGAATGGTTCAGATGTGACGTGCATTCCCGCACGGGACACCAGTCATCTTGCCCCATGTGACCATGAGGAGGCTGATACACGAATGATGCTACATCTCGCGGATGCAGTCCGTGATGGATTTCAGAAAATTCTTCTGCGTACGGTGGACACAGATGTTGTGGTATTGGCTATGGCAGCAACAACCAAACTCAAAATCAAGGAGCTTTGGGTGGCCTTTGGGACAGGGAAGCACTTCAGGTATATACCAGCACATGAAATTGCAGCATTCCTTGGACCAGATAAGTCACAGGCCCTCCCGATGTTCCATGCATACACAGGGTGTGACACAGTGTCGCCGTTTAATACACGGGGAAAGAAGATAGCCTGGGATACCTGGAAAGCATTTGACGAATTGACGCCAGCCTTAGTTGATCTGTCCACGGGGACAGCAGACATCTCTGATGACATTGTGGCAGTACTTGAACGGTTCACCATTCTTCTCTACGATCGCACCAGCAATCTCCTCAACATAGACGAAGCTCGACAGGCACTCTTCACAAAGAAAGGACGAGCCATGGAAGTTATTCCCCCTACCAGAGGAGTCCTGGTCCAACAAATCAAGAGGGCTGTGTACACAGGTGGGCACTGCTGGGGAAACATGCTCAAGGTTGTTATGGATCTGCCCTCACCTGGGGATTGGGGATGGATCGATCCCCAAAACTGGAAACCCCTGTGGTCCACGCTTCCTGAAGCCAGCACTTCATCAAGGCAACTGATTTGTTGTAACTGCAAAGGGTTGCAAGGGACGATGCAAGTGCCAACAAGCTGGTTTGAAATGTACTGCTTTGTGCCAGTGTGGTGGAGAAAATTGTGACGTATAAACAAGATCAAACTGGAACTAACTTGTAACTTACCTTAACAATGCTTTATTGTTTAATAATTTCACTATCACTAATATTAAATGTTCAGAACCAATTGTTGTCATTTCATAGTGGTTTACCTAAAATAAATATATACTTACCTGTCAACTAGTTAATTTTGTTCTGTAATTTCACTGGAAACATTTAGTCCTGAATTTTAGTCCTGAACAGAGGCTCAAAAAATGTTTGAGTCAGCACGTATTACGCTCCTTGGTGGGTTAATTGACATTGCTTGCAACACATTTAGAGAATACAATTATGGCATATATGTGTATCTAGAGTAATTTCATTGGAACATAATGAAGCATTTGTGTCGTCTGGTAAAACATATTTGGGGTCAAAACGGCCATTTTGTAAAATGGCCGCCATGGCTACCATAGGACGTTTTCGCGGTGGCTCCATATCTGGAATTATTCATTAGACTATTATATATGACTGTGGCAAATTTCATGCTTGTACGTATAAACCCACAATTGTTACACCTATCTGCCTGACTACTGTGTCAATACTTTGTAGAGCCACCTTTCGCTATAATTACAGCTGCAAGTCTTTTGGGGTATGTCTCTACCAGCACATCTAGAGACTGAAATTTTTGCCCATTCTTCTTTGCAAAATAGCTCAAGCTCAGCCAGATTGGATGGAGAGCGTCTGTGAACAGAAACGTTCAAGTCTTGCCACAGATGCTCAATGGGATTTAGGTCTGGACTTTGACTGGGCCATTCTAACACATGAATATTCTTTGTTTTAAACCATTCCATTGTAGTTCTGGCTGTATGTTTAGGGTCATTGTCTTGCTGGAAGGTGAATCTCCTTCCCTGTCTCAAGTCTTTTGCAGCCTCCAACAGGTTTTCTTCCAGGATTGCCCTGTATTTAGCTCCATCCATCCTCCCATCAACTCTGACCAGTTTCCCTGGCCCTGCTGAAGAAAAGCATCCCCACAGCATGAGGCTGCCACCACCATTTTTTACAGTGGGGATGGTGTGTTCAGGGTGATGAGCAGTGTTACTTTTCCGCCACACATAGCGCTTTGCATTCAGGCCAAAAAGTTTGACTTTGGTCTCATCTGACCAGAGCACCTTCTTCCACGTTTGCTGTGTCCCCAACATGGCTTGTGGCAAATTACAAACGGGACTTCTTATGTCTGATTTTCAACAATGGCTTTCTTCTTGCTACTCTTCCATAAAGGCCAGATTTGTGGAGTACACGACTCATAGTTGCCCTGTGGACAGATTCTCCCACCTGAGCTGTGGATTTCTGCAACTCCTCCAGAGTGACCATGGGCCTCTTGGCAGCTTCTCTCACCAGTGCTCTCCTCGCTCGGTCTGTCAGTTTAGGTGGACGGCCACGTCTTGGTAGGTTAGCAGTTGTGGCATACTTCTTCCATTTTTGGATGATGGATTGAACAAAGCTCCTGGAGATGTTCAAAGCTTTGGATATTTTTTTATAACCTAACCCTGCTTTAAACTTCTCCACAACTTTTTCCCTGACCTGTCTGGTGAGTTCCTTGGTCTTCATGATGCTCTTTGTTGACTAGTGTTCTCTAACAAAGCACTGAGGCCTTCACAGAACAGTTGAATTTATACTGATACTAAATTACACACAGGTGGACTCTATTAACTAATTAGGTGACTTCTGAAGGCAACTGATTGCACTGCATTTTATTTAGGGGTATCAGAGTAGAGGGGGCTGAATACAAATGCACACCACACTTCAGATTTTTATTTGCTTAAATTTTTGTAAACCATGTATCATTTTCGTTCCACTTCGCAATTATGTGTTACTTTGTGTTGGTCTATTACATAAAATCTCAATAAAATACATTTAAGTTTGTGGTTG
The DNA here is from genome assembly GCA_029853015.1 of Chelidonichthys spinosus. Classification (NCBI taxonomy): domain Eukaryota; kingdom Metazoa; phylum Chordata; class Actinopteri; order Perciformes; family Triglidae; genus Chelidonichthys; species Chelidonichthys spinosus. The sequence continues at coordinate 24,415,276 of CM056823.1, forward strand.
TAGAGTGACAAAATGTGAAAAAGTTCAAGGGGTATGAATACTTTTTCAAGGCACTGTACATCCGCTGTAGACCGCTATCCGGTTTCCACGCATAAACACCGCCATTTAAACTTTTAAAAGGCTACTTTTATTGTTTTCACCTCGTTTTATTGTTTGCACCTTGTCGCTTTTGCACAAAGAAATAAAACACCAAGTTCTGAAAAATAGTGGATGTTTAAAGCCGGAAAGTAAACCAATAGGCTATAACGAGGCTAACGACAATACACGTCAAGAGTCTCGGTCGGTCGGTCAGTCTTTACAAAAAACATAGCGCCCTTTACCAGTGTGGCATTGAATTGCATTTCGACACGTGAACCCAACGCAGAACCATCACGGTCTCCAAGCAACTGTGTGGCCGTTGCGTGATCACTCCGAGGAATATAATCATAATCATAATCAGGGCTTAAGTTCCGCTCGTTGGGAGTTGGGATCGGAAGAGGCAAAACACCCCTGGCCTCATATTCAAACTATATTTGAATCGTGGACATTGGATCCATAGTTTGAGGGACAAGGCCCACTCACTTTTAAAGATCATTACTTTGAATCACCCCACTTTTACCATGTCAGCACATCTGTCTGTCCACTCGGTGCTATTTGTAGATTCACTTTCAGTTGTGAATCAGTTGATTTCAGTGTAACAGCTTCTTGTAACGAGGTTCCCCGTTCTGATCAATAAAAGCGTCTTCAACATATATTGTAGTTAATTACCAGGATGTTGATTTCTGTCACTTGAGCCAGCTTTAAATAGAAGCTCAGCTCACGTTGATTTCTTATTATCAAAGGGAAATAATATAATACATAAGAAATAATCCACGATAGGGAAATCTAGTTTATTGGAAAACGTACTCTGACTACAGTTCTCCACTTAACTCATGATCTGATAACATCAACAAGAATTGCAATTGTATGTAAGCATATATAGATCCTTTGAATTAGTCATGGAATCAATTTCTATACTTTTAGCTTTTTAACAATTTAAAATATGTGCTCTGACAGGAGTTGACCGCTTTATAAAAATGTACCCATATTTCTTCCTCATGTAGCCAGATAAAAGTATCAAACCACGTTGAAATGCACCAGAATACAGAAAATGACATGTACTGTTAAAAAATGTTCTTGGGAACGGACCCTTTGCCTTAATTTATGTTGTTTTTTTAATATTTAATTTATTATTGTTTTATTTAAAGGGATACAGTTTGGCAATATCTGAATTTGCACATTGATATTTTATATTTTGTCTATTTTTGTTCAATTCATGCTCTGATTATTAAAACAGTAAATCAGAAGTTACTCAGCAGTTGCTCAGTACTTTAGTCGTTTTTTTCACTAAATACTTTCTTACTCTAACTCAAGTAACTATTTGGATTACTAATTGTTACTTCTACTTGGGTCATATTATTCTAAAGTAACAATACTCTAACTTGAGTACAGTTTTTGGTTACTCTACCCGCAGGATCTGTGGTCACAGGACCCACAAGTACGTGATTGACTGTTTACTGATGCTGCAATTTCTTTCCAAATACAGCTTAGAAACCAACTTAAAACAAAATAATAAGGTTCAAACTAATGTCTTAGTTTAATAATTGTTACAAATACAATGATGTCACTCCAAAATGGATTTTCACAAGCTAGATAGCTAGGTAGAAATGATGCTGTCATATCTGTAGTTAACCTGTGTGTATTTTCTTTTTTTTCCACCAGTATGCATTTCAAGATTGAAAATCCACTTCACTCATAGCATGGTTTGCCGTCTGCCTGCTTCCATTTCCACTTCCGTTTGACTGCAGCATAGAACATGCCTACTATTGCCCCTATTTATTCTGTTACTGAACATCTGAAATTACATTCCAATGAAGTGACAGTCGATTTTAACCCGATTTGGCTGATTCCTGCTTTGACAGCCATTTTAGTCTCATTATCTTATTACCCATCAATAGTATCAGTGTTAACTGGGTTCTTCTGTTAGCTGGAAGTGATTATTTTCCATCTCTGTTCACCAAACACTGGTTGAGTCCAGAGTCACACTATGGAATTAAAGATAATAACATGGCTGTTTGGTGGGTTGGATGATGGAAGGATGAGTGATGAGTGGGAGGACGGAGGGAGATATACTGTAGGAGTAAAAACACTAGGGTGATGGGGGGGGGGGGGGTCAAAGGTCAACAAATCATACCACTCACATGTTCTCCTGACAGGAACAACGCTGTATGCTCGAAGGTAATGTTGCATGTGAATATGAGCTGAGGCTGGGAGGAATCTTAGAGGCAACAAATTGTCCTGATGCACATATTTATCAGTTGTTTTCTTCCACAGTTTTAGCTCCTGCAAACAGCTGCCGTTTAATGCGAGATCTCAAGAGAAGCCAAACAAAAGAGGAAAACACTGACAACTCTGGCTCAATACGTCTCGTCTAGATGTCTAAGTGTTGATACAGTAATAATGAAAATCTTTAATATGAGGCTTTTTCTCAAAGCGCAACAAGCACTTGAGAAATAAAGAAGAGATTAAATGAGCTGCAAATCAATAAGAGCAAGACAGGAATTTATACAGAAAACAAGTTGTTTTTTTGAGTTGACTATTGTCAAACTTTTCAGGTGGAGTGAGAAAACTTCATTCATCCCTCAAGCTGCAATTCAAGGTGAAATCAGTCAGTAAACAGACCATGACATAAATCAATAAAATATTCATGAACCTCAAGAGTGAGAATACAAGAGATGCAAAGGTGGAGGAAGGTCTGCAGCACCGGCAACAACTAAAGTAATCAGTAATAGTTAGTGTTAAGTTGGATTTAGTCAACAGTTGCATTGTGGACGTTACAGTGGGTATCACTTGTTGCTGCCTTCAGTTGGCCTTTTGACTGACAAAGCTAACATTTTCACTGGGAATAAATGCTCAACCTCCTACACAATTAAGTCACCGTACAACTACAATCCTGTTTTCAGTGTCACAGGGGGGCTGGAGCCGATCCCAGCTGACATGTAGAGACAGACAGGTAACCAGTCTATCACAGGGCTGACATGAAGAGACAGACAGGTAACAGTCTATCATAGAGCTGACATAGAGACAGACAGGTAACCAGTCTATCACGGGGCTGACGTAGAGACAGACAGGTAACCAGTCTATCACGGGGCTGACGTAGAGACAGACAGGTAACCAGTCTATCACAGGGCTGACATGTAGAGACAGACAGGTAACAGTCTATCATAGGGCTGACGTAGAGACAGACAGGTAACCAGTCTATCACAGGGCTGACGTAAAGACAGACAGGTAACCAGTCTATCACAGGGAGACATGTAGAGACAGACAGGTTATCAGTCTATCACAGGGAGACATGTAGAGACAGACAGGTAACCAGTCTATCACAGGGATACATGTAGAGACAGACAGGTTATCAGTCTATCAAGCTCACATTCACACCTACGGGCAATTTAGAGTCATCAATGAACCTATCTGTTTCCAGTGCAAATAAAAATGGTGGTTGTTTGATGTGTAATCTTTCTCCATCCAGCTCCATCATAATGTGTTCCAGGCAGATATAAGTAAGACTATATAACAAATAAAAACACATTTCTATTTTTTTTTCTTGCACTTCCAGAAAAAGGAACATACACTCAACAAAAATATAAACGCAACACTTTTGTTTTTGCTCCCATTTTTCATGAGATGGACTTAAAGATCTAAAATTAATTCCAGATACACAATATTACCATTTATCTCAAAAATTGTACACAAATCTGTCTAAATGTGTGATAGTGAGCACTTCTGCTTTGCTGAGAGAATCCATCCCACCTCACAGGTGTGCCACATCAAGATGCTGATCTGACATCATGATTAGTGCACAGGTGTACCTTATACTGTCCACAATAAAAGGCCACTCTGAAATGTGCAGTTTTGTCTCACAGCAAAATGCCACAGATGCCACAAGCATTGAGGGAGCATGCAATTGGCATGCTGACAGCAGGAATGTCAACCAGATCTGTTGCTCGTGCATTGAATGTTCATTTCTCCACCATAAGCCGTCTCCAAAGGCATTTCAGAGAATATGGCAGTACATCCAACCGGCCTCACAACCGCAGACGACGTGTAACCACACCAGCCCAGGACCTCCACATCCAGCAGGTTCACCTCCAAGATCGTCTGAGACCAGCCACTCAGGCAGCTGCTGAAACAATTGGTTTGCATAACCAAACAATTTCTGCACAAACTGTCAGAAACCGTCTCAGAGAAGCTCAACTGCATGCTCGTTGTCCTCATCGGGGTCTTGACCTGACTCCAGCTCGTCGCCGTAACAGACTTGAGTGGGCAAATGCTCACATTCGATGGTGTCTGGCATGTTGGAGAGGTGTTCTCTTCACGGATGAATCTCGGTTTACATTGTTCAGGGCAGATGGCAGACAGCGTGTGTGGCGTCGTGTGGGTGAGCGCTTTGCTGATGTCAATGTTGTGGATCGAGTGGCCCATGGTGGTGGTGGGGTTATGGTATGGGCAGGCATCTGTTATGGACGAAGAACACAGGTGCATTTTATTGATGGCATTTTGAATGCACAGAGATACCGTGATGAGATCCTGAGGCCCATTGTTGTGCCATACATCCATGAACATCACCTCATGTTTCAGCAAGATAATGCACGGCCCCATGTTGCAAGGATCTGTACACAATTCTTGGAAGCTGAAAATGTCCCAGCTCTTGCATGGCCAGCATACTCACCGGACATGTCACCCATTGAGCATGTTTGGGATGTGCTTGACCGGCGTATACAACAGCGTGTACCAGTTCCCACTAATATCCAGCAACTTCGCACAGCCATTGAAGAGGAGTGGACCAATATTCCACAGGCCACAATTGACAATCTGATAAACTCTATGCGAAGAAGATGTGTTGCACTGCATGAGGCAAATGGTGGTCATACCAGAAACTGACTGGTTCTGATTCCCCAGACCCCCAATAAAGCAAAAAAAATGCACATTTCAGGATGGCCTTTTATTGTGGGCAGTCTAAGGTACACCTGTGCACTAATCATGATGTCAGATCAGTATCTTGATGTGGCACACCTGTGAGGTGGGATGGATTATCTCAGCAAAGCAGAAGTGCTCACTATCACACATTTAGACAGATTTGTGAACAATGTTTGAGAGAAATGGTAATATTGTGTATCTGGAATGAATTTTAGATCTTTAAGTCCATCTCATGAAAAATGGGAGCAAAAACAAAAGTGTTGCGTTTATATTTTTGTTGAGTGTACAAAAATGAAGTGACAAATCTGAAAAGTGGACTTTTTTGTGATATATTTCCTTTATCCCTGGTCCTCTTTTTGGATGTTGAACCCTGCTTATGTTTTATTTTAAGTTAAGTAGGCAGTTCACAAGCCCATCAGTGTATGATCCATCACTGTTTTACCATCAGTGTTTGACATCAATGTTTGACCCATCAGTATTTGATCCATCAGTATTTGACCCACCAGTGTTTGACCCATCCATCTACAACCTCTTGATCTGGATTGTTTGTGTCAAAAAGCTGCATTTGCCAAAAAGCAAATTGTTTGCATCATAAAGCTGTATGTGCACACTAAGTTAACTCTGATAAAGAAGCACATTCACAGCTGTTCCTAGATTTTAAATGAAGTTTAAAGATCCACCTTTTTCGCTTGCTTTTAGTTCAGTCTCAGGCTGCCTTTCAGCTTTTGTCAAGTCCCCTGTTACCTTATTTCTCACGTCCTCTTAGTGCTTTTTAATCTAATGTTTATTTTAATTTATCCAAACTTCTTATTTGATTTTTTTCTTCAGTTTTATTGTATTATGTTATGTTTCATTGCGTTTTATGCACCTTTTATGTCTTTTAATCATGTATACCTGTATTGAGGCAGATCATAACCCATCCGCCTCTACTGGAAATCACTTTAGGTCAACCCCTGCTGTTTTTAAATGTGCTACATTAATAAACTGACTAGACTCAAAACAATGAACAAAAAGTATACGTTGATGGTAATGTGACTCTTTGTTAAACTGAGACGGAGTTTACATTTACAGGTCAGAATGTTTCAGTTGTTTGGTTTATACAGCATCTTATTTCCCATAATTCTGGAAGGTTTTTTTACATACATTTGAAGTGTGGTTACCTGTTATTATGGTTATGTTGTATTTTCGAAAAACACTAAATCGACTCTTGTTGAGGACATTTTTGCTGTTGTCACTATGATTAATTTCTCTATTTTTATTCTCAATTCTTTTTTTATCCTCCTCTCTCCCACTCTCAAGTACATGTGAGTTTGTTCTGCAGTGATGGGGGAAAAAATCTAGTTTACATTGTACATTACACCCTTGAAGTCCTCCACAGTCAGAGATGGAAGCTGGCTGCCGGTGACTGAGCTGGGCCCTCGGGGGACTTTGCCGGCTCTCTGGTTGCCAGATGCTCTGCCAGGTCGCAGCAACACCACCTCGACAGCAGCAGCAGGTGGCGGTTAACGTTTGCCAACAAACTGCTGGCAGCGGCAGGGTGCTTACTTAGCCTCTGCCTCCAGAAAAGGCTTGGCAGTGTGGATCCGCTGTGTTAGGAAGCTGATACGCCTACGAATAATGAGGCAAAACAAAGCTCCTCTCTCCGCCTCTCATCTGCTGATGTTTCTCTTTTTGTCTGCACACTTTCTGTCCATATCTCTCTGTGTGAATTTCACAGCACGTCTACACATACATTCTTATATACCAGGTATAAAAAATCAATAAATTATCTTAGATTACTATTGGTGAGGTCTATTTTTTTCCAAAATAATACTGAGGCATGAGAGTCTTATAAACACTTCTGTACGCTTAACTCACAAAGTCATATATTCTCGCACGTGAAGTAAAATATATCAAAGATATCACCATGGAATTTCCCCAGTTGGTGACTTGCATGAAAGTTGCAATATATCACATTCAGATCATAAATATATCATCAAGTTGGATGAAGCATTACACATTCAGCTGGCATTGCTAGCACTAAAGCTGATTGCTAGGTCTACTTGCTAATGCTAATTGTTAGCTTACGGACTGTTATTAGAGTCAGGTAAATTATGTACAGTAAAGCATAAGGGTGATATATCAACTAACTATTATTACTAAAACTAGTCTTTTTGTGTGATTTGTGCTATATTTCCTGAGCCTGCTTTTGTACCTTAAGCCCTGACTAATTGTGAATTTAATATAGTTCTAATTTTTCGCAAGTAGCCCATTCACAAGATAAATTTAGAACAATAAAAAACCTTTCCACTGAAATGATAAGTGGTAAGTTCTGTTTAGCTGCTTTCAATCAAAGCCTGCTAGAATGTGGTTGGTCAATACTACACAGACTACAAACAAATATTTTTGATACCAGAATATGTCAAAGAATGCAGAATCTGTAGAGCGAATGGTTTGATTTCCATAGAGATTTCTTACTGAAGACTTTTTGAATTGGTATCGCGTAAAAAGCACGGTTGTTACTAATACCATTAGGGGGGCTAATCTGTTCTATTCATGATGGTGAGCCAGCATGAACAATACCAGGAACCTGAAATTAAAGCAACTAAATGGTGAACCACCATCATTCATTTTATCAGTGTTTGAGACATATTGGAGTCAAGGGTTTTTATTGAGTGAATTTTGGATATCTCTTTGCATTGCTCCATAAATCAGAAAATACTGCCAACAGCCATTACACAAATCTATTTTCTCCGTGTTTTTAGTAATAAAATGTTTTATGAATCAGGCCATGAATTATAGCAGGTCCTTCCATAAAATCCTTCAGAATATAGATAGGCCCTTAAAGATATGGATTGAAAAATTGCATCCATTTTGAATCCAAAAATTAACAGAAGATATTTACATTTAGGGCATTTAGTAGACACTTTTGTCCAAAGCAACTTACAATAACTACATTTGTCGAAAGAAAAAAAACAACATATCATTCCAGATAAATTAAGAGCAAAAAAATAGAAACAAGTGTTAGGTCCTCATCTGAGTAAAGTAGTAGCTGTTCAGCAAGGATACCTTAAGTACAAGTAGGTGGCATAAAACAAATCTCCAGGTTCACTATGATATCTATAAAGAAAGACTTCAAATCTACAACCTGGAACTGAGAAATGCAAGACAATCCTTCTCCGACATCATTGCCAAAAACAATAATAATGCACAGACCTTGTTTGCTACTGTCGACAGGCTAACAAACACTCCTGTGTCAGTAGCCCCTGAACCGCTTTTCACCAGGGCCTGCAGTGAGTTTGCCTCCTTCACAGAAAAAATCCAGAAAATTAGGCAAGCAGTCAGCGCCTCCATATCAGGTGCAGGACATGTGTTGTCCATGTGTCCACTCAAAGGCAATTCAAAACCCATAGCACAATTTCATGTGATTAACCATAAAACGTTGCAGGAAATTATACAACATCTGAAATCCTCATACCGGAGGAAACAGGCCTTTTAAAAAATGCATCAAACTGCATGACCCCAGATCTTTTACAGATTGTAAATACGTCTCTTCTGTTAGGTGTCTTCCCACAGGCCTTGAAAAATGCTGTTATCAAGCCTCTCTTAAAAAAGAACAATTTAGACACTTCACTAATAAACAATTATAGACCAATATCAAACCGGAGTAAAATCATCGAAAAAGCAGACTTTGTTCAGCATAACAACTTCATGGTCATGAACAACTGTTTTGAAGTCTTCCAGTCAGGATTTAGACCACACCACAGCACCGAGACGGCTCTTGTTAAGGTCTTCAATGGCATCCACTTAAACACGGACAATGGTAGAATATCAGTCTTAGGGCCCTATCTTGCATCCGGCGCAAGTGACTTAGTCACTGGCGCATGTGTCGTTGCTAGTTTACAACTGGCGCAGAGCGTTCTTTTGCCACCAGCGCCACTCGCCGCTAAATTAGGGAATGATCTTGCGCCCCAAGGGGCGGTTCGGCGGAAGGAGGAGGCGTGTTCTGGCGCAAACGGTATTTTGACGTTTCTAAAAACCATTGCGCTACTGACCAGGAAATACCTGGTTTAAAGTCAGTGGCGCGTTGTTCAGATGCTATTTTAAGGGCGCATGCATACATGCGCATGCGATGCATACGGATTGCTTGTGCACCTCACGCATACACTTTGCTTCTCTCATCTACACGGACAGCAGTTCCCATTTTTGCAAACCATACATAATTACAAGGACAATAAAATATTACCACACAAGGAAAATCATTGTAGTGTCCATAAAGATAAAATAAATAGGCATAAATCTAGCGTACACATTTACCCAAATTATTGAATCATGGATGTGTCGATGACATTAATGAGGATAGATTAGAGGACTTAATGAGACGTGATGCTGAACTGTATGTGCCGATGCCATTACGTCCAAATGCCCCTGCAGCAGCACGGGAGAGGAGAGCTCATCTGTCAGAGGAGCTGCATCGTATATAGTGAGGTAAGCAAACTAATGACATCTCCGCTCTATTGTTTAGCATTGTACAAATATTACCATGCATTCATAACCTTGTGAGTCAGAGAAAGTGAGCCCAAAACATCGGAAAGTATAGTATGTCCTTGAGACATTTTTATTCGGCTTGTCCAAATATTAGGCGTAAATGAAAAAAAATAATACAAAACGAAAAATGAAAAGTTGCAAAGATTTGAAGGGAAAAAAAAATATTTTCTCCCTCTGTAAGGCCTTTTACGCGGCCTGCCTCGGCGGGATCCAACCAATGAGGGTCCGGGAGTGGCGACGCTGGATGTGCTCCTGCAGGAGCGGGTGGACCGAGATGGAATGGGGGGAGGAAGGGGCACAACAGGGGGAGGAGGTGGGTCGTTTGGGGGCCATGCACGTTCCATTGCTGTCGCAATCCGGTCCAAACTTGAGGCGATGCGCCCGAGAGGCCGCAGCAACATCGCCACCCGGTCCAGACGGGTGTTGGTGCTTCGCCGCATCCCGGCCAGCTCCCGCTCCAGCATGTCGAACCCGGTTTGCTGGAGCTGCAGGAACGGGTGGTCCTGCGGCCTCATGCTGCTGCTGCTGCCACGGCGTCGTGCTTGAGGGCGCCGCGCGGCTCCCTCAGCTGCCCCGTGCGCGCTGGTCCCGAGGCCAGGGTCTTCTTCCTGAGAAGCTACGTGACATTGTTTTGATTTATTTTATGGCTGTGTTACATTTAATACATGTCAAAAATGATTAAAAAGATTTTCACGACATCTCTATTTATGTGAACTTTATTTATGTACCTTGGGGTTGGACAGCTGGTGCATTGGGTTGGGTGCCGACCTCTAAGCCCCCAAAACCCTCAACACTTTCAACGGTCAGTGTTGACGCAGCGATATCCTCTGCTGGCGTGAGGTCCTGGTAACTGCCAGATCCTCCTCCAGTCTTTTGACGCGCTTTCAAGTTGGCCGCAAGCTTGGCCTTTCCTCTTCTCCTGACGTCGTTGTATCGCTTACGACAATGGAGAGATGTCCTATTTTGTCCAGCTGCTGAGACAATTACGGCGATTTCCTCCCAAGCCGCTTTCACTGAAGCAATTTTGGGTGGGTTTCTCCCATCCCCATATAAAACCAACTCACGTTCTTTGACTGCTCTGACAAGCACATCCGTTTCTTCTTTGGTGAACCTATCATTGCGTGCGCCTGGCAAACCCGCGATCATAATAGCAATCCGCCATGGAACATGCGCCGATCGTTCTTAAAGGGGATGCGAGAAAACGCTCTGATTGGTTCATTGCACGTTACGCCCAAACCACACCTGCGGGTAATTAGGCTGCTTCAGACCAACCCTTTTGGTCGCGGCGCAAGTGTCATTTATCCGCCTGTAAAATAGCGATAGCGCCGTAGAACCGCCCACAAAGCTACTTGCGCAATGCGCTTTCCCACTTCCGTTTCAGACCGTTAAAATAGGGCCCTTAGTATTACTGGATCTCAGTGCTGCATACAACACATCACAACATACTCTTGGACCGTCTTGAAAACGGGGTGGAACTTTCTGGCACAGTATTAAAATGGTTTGAATCCTACTTTAAGGACAGGGACTACTTTGTGTCTATAGATAATTAAACATCTGAAAAGACAAAAATTACATGTGGAGTTCCCCACGGCTCCATTCTGGGGCCTCTTCTGTTCAAGATCTACATGCTTCCACTGGCTCAGATCATGAAAAACAACAAAATATGTTACCATAACTACGCAGACGATACACATGTTTACATAACAATATCACCAGGAGACTATAGTCCAATACCAGTAGTGATTAGATGCCTTGAGCAAATCAATAATTGGATGGAGCAGAATTTTCTCCAATTAAACAAAGACAAAACTGAAATCATTGTGGTTGGAGCCAAGGAAGGACGGTCAAAAATTAGCACCCAGCATCAAGAGGTAATGCTAAAAATCACGAACAAAGCCAGAAACTTAGGTGTAGTCATGGACTCAGACCTGGGGCCCGTTTCACAAAGCAGGTTCAACAAACTCTGAACCTAACCCTGAACTCTGAGTTGAACAACTCTGAGATGGGAAACTCTGAGTTTTCAGTTTCAGAACAGTGGTTTTGAATTAGTTCAGTCAACTCTGAGTATGTAAACTCTGAGTTACGCGCGTGCCTGCCTACTCTACAAAGCCATCATCAATGGAGCTCCGATACTACGATTCACCATGGCAACGGGGAGAGCGTCATTATATATTACCGAGTGTTTATGTAGAAAACGAGCTCATCCTGAGAAAGCGGAGCACCGTAACTGCAGCAAAGTAGCGATAGTTGGCGTGGCAGACAATTACTGCCCGATCTAATGTGTATAACTGAATGAAACAGTCTATTGATCTAAATGTAATAAGTCTTTATTTTCAGACTTGCACAGCGACACTGTCGTGTAATGGTTAGCAATGCTGCCTATTGTGCAGGCGACAGCAGTTCAATTCCCGTAGTTCACAAAGCAGCCCAACAAATAAATCATCATTTTCATTGGGTGTAATCCCCCCAGGCACAGAAACAAAGCTGCTTCAGTTGAAAATTAAGCAGAAGAATATTGCGCAAATACGTTGACTAAGGCATATGATTTTAATCATATTTCACATATTAAACAGTAAATATAAGCAGGTATTTCAACACAGGAACGTACTTAAACATTTCATAAATCTCCCGTTCGCAAAAACACTACCTCCGCAATGAATCTGGTTGCGGATTATGTCCGCGATATGAAATGTTGAAAATGTCGGAGAATATTGTTTAGATAATATCTAATGTGATTGAAAGGAAACGTAATCAAAATCCTCTCCCGACGCAAAGCTGAATCACTTTTATTTCCACATCGATTAGGTTGACGATGAAAGGACAGCACATTTTTTCAGAGTTGGTTCAGATTCCGGAAAAAGGCGGAGACATGTAGGAGAAACTCAGGGTTTGTTGAAGCAAACCTGCTAGCGAGCAGGTTCACGGAGTATGTTACCCGGGTAACTGACTCAGATTTATGCTGAACTGGCTTTGTGAAACCGAAAAACCAGAGTTTCCCTCACCTCAGGGTTAACAAACTCAAGGTTTTCACTAAACCTGCTTTGTGAAACGGACCCCTGAACTTCAACAGCCACATCAAAGTCAGCCTACTTTCACCTAAAAAATATATCAAAGTTTAAAGGATTTATGTCTCAGCAGGATTTGGAAAAACTTGTCCAATGCTTTTATCGTCAGCAGGCTTGACTACTGTAACGGTGGCTTCACAGGTCTCCCTAAAAAGTCGATCAGACAGCTGCAGTTAATTCAGAATGCTGCTGCTTGAGTCCTCACTTTCCTTGATATTCTTGTTTTTATTTATTTTTAAATTTTAAACTTTATTTTATTATTGTCTTGTTGTAATGTGTTTTCTTTTTCTCTCTAATGCTTTTAATGTTTTATGCAAAGCACTTTGAATTGCCCTGTTGTTGAAAGGTCCTTTACAAATGAAAACAGTGCTATGATCAAAGTGCTATATGTAAGAACATAGATGTGCAATTTATTTATTTATTTATTTTTGGGGGGGTGTGGGGGATGGAAATGGGCCATGCTATGCAGAGTCGAGGTGAAGTCTGAACACGTGAGTCTTGGTCGGGAGTTTGTTCCACCACTGAGGCACTAGAACAAAGAAGAGACTTTGCTGAGCGACATTTATCAGCATGAAACCTCCCCAGTTGATTACTGACGTTAAAGGGGGTGGGGCGGGATATATTCATATATATATATATATATATATATATATAGATAGATAGATAGATAGATAGATAGATAGATAGATAGATAGATAGATAGATAGATAGATAGATTCGGGGGGCATTAGCTCAGGAGGCAGAGCGGGTTGGCTGGTAACCACAAGATTTCTGGTTCGATCCCCGGCTCCTCCTAGCTAGAGTGTCTGGTGTCCCTGAGCAAGACGCATCACCCTAATTGCTCCTGACGAGCTGGCTGTCGCCCTGCGTGGTTGACTCCACCGTCAGTGTGTGAATGTGTGTATGAATGGGTCAATGTCAGTCAACACTGTAAAGGGCTTTGGATAAAGCGCTATATATGACCATTTATTCAATGCTATGATTAAATATGCCAATTAGGAATTATCTCATGGTAACTTTGGGGGAATTTAGGATAAATCTACTCACTCAAACAGATAAAAAAAAACACCCAAATGTGTATTTGGATGTTTCTTTCCAGAATTCTGAATGAAGACTGTTCTGGAAGCAAAATAGCCCAAAATCTCTAAATTGACCAGGGAATGAAAATCAATGTTTACCTGAAGTGTCTCACAAGCAGCTTTTCCTGGGATGGAAGAGTCTAGAACATGTCCCCGGTGGTATTGAAAAACATTGTCATGTGCCAGTAAAGGTCTATTTTCTGATTTCGGTTTACATTGGGGGATTTTACAGTCTATCATGGCTGAAGGTTTGGTTTCAAAATTAAGGGGAACATGACAAAGTCAAAGGTTCCTAAAACAAACCTTATAATTGTACATTTAAATCAAATAGGGAAAACAGATTTTGGTGAAAATGGAATATGAATAGCAGCATGAATAATTCATTCAAACTACTTGTTTGGTTTACTTGATAGAGTAAGTGATTTCTGCATTATTACTACAGACATCTATAGATTATTTTTCACCTTGAGCATCTTAGAAGAATAATAATAACTGTAAAAAGAATCATAGATCAAATGTTATGTTGCAAGAAAAACAGGCAAAGTCTGTGGGAGTACCGATGTGGAAGAACTCAAATCAAATCGCACACTCTAGTTACTTAAAGCGGCTATATATTTTTTTTTTTTTTATGATCAAGTACCAAACAACAATGTGTTGGGTGTCTCTTCTCTGCAGAGCTTTATGGTGAGTTTCCGCTCTGATGAGATTGTTAACCATGACAAGTTTCCTAATCTCTTAACACAGTTAGCGCAACACCCGTCTGTGTAAGCTATACAGTTAACATGTTTCTTGTTGCTTTGACACAACATACATACAGTTAACACCAATGTACACAGTTAACACAAATTTAAAATGCTTAAACTTCTTTTACACACAAGCTCAACCAAGACCAAAACAATGGATATTTACTGCCAAATTTCTTTCACACAGTATATCAGAACAGGGGTCCGTTTCACAAAGCAGGTTTAGTGAAAACCTTGAGTTAGTTAACCCTGAGATGAGGGAAACTCTGGCTTTTCAGTTTCACAAAGCCAGTTCAGCATAAATCTGAGTCAGTTACCCGGCTAACAAACCGAACCTAACCTGCTCGCTAGCAGGTTTGCTTCAACAAACCGTGAGTTTCTCCCTAAAATATGCCGTCCTTTCATCGCCAACCTAATCGATATGGAAATAAAAGTGATTCTAGCAGCTTTGCGTCGGGAGAGGATTTTGATTACCTTTCCTTTCAATCACATTAGATATTATCTAAACAATATTCTCCGGCATTTTCAACATTTCATATCGCGGACATAATCCGCAACCAGATTCTTTGCGGAGGTAGTGTTTTTGCGAACGGGAGATTTATGAAATATTTAAGTACATTTCTGTGTTGAAATATCTGCTTATATTTACTGTTTAATAAGTGAAATATGATTAAAATCATATGCCTTAGTCAACGTATTTGCGCAATATTCTTAAGCTTATTTTTCAACTGACGCCACTTTCTTTCTGTGCCTGGGGGTATTACACCCAATGAAAATGATAATTCATTCAGTGCGCTACTTTGTGAACTACAGGAGTTGAACCCCTGTCGCCTGCGCCGTGGGCAGCGTTGCTAAGCATTACACCAAATAAATAAATACTTATTACTTTAGATCAATAGACTGTTTCATTCAGTTATACACATTAGATCGGGCTGTAATTGTCTGCCACGCAAACTATCGCTACTTTGCTGCAGTTACGTTGCTCCGCTTTCTCAGGATGAGCTCGTTTTCTACATAAACACTCAGTAATATCTAATGACGCTCTCCCCGTTGCCATGGTGAATCGTAGTATCGGAGCTCCATTAATGATGGCTTTATAGAGTTGGCAGGCACGCGCATAACTCAGAGTTTACATACTCAGAGTTGACTGAACTAATTCAGAGTTCAGTGTTAGGTTCAGAGTTTGTTGAACCTGCTTTGTGAAATGGGCCCCAGAACTGGGCCCGGTTTCCCGAAGCCTTCTTAAAGCCTTCTTTGCTAGGGCCCTGTTTATCGATTTTACCTCTGCCTTCAACAGCATGCAGATTCACATCCTGCTGCAGAGACTTATCGATATAGGAATAAACGGTGGTATTATCCACCTTGTTAGGGACTTCCTCTCTGACCGTCCTCAACTGGTCCTGGTTAATAATACTCGGTCCGACATCATTGTGCTTAATACTGGCGCCCCGCAGGGGACTATTTTATCCCCATTACTTTTTTCCATATACACAAACGAATTCCAATTAGATCTGGAAAAGTTTTGTTTGTTTAAATATGCAGATGATATGGCCCTGGTTGCCTTATTAAAGAAGGGGGACATAGTCGGAGAGGAAGTATATAGAGCACATGTGTCATCTCTCCAGAAGTGGTGCGACGAAAGTTCCTTGGAGATCAATGTAACAAAAACACAGGAACTTGTTTTTCATGAAAAGGACCCCGTGCAGCCCCTTATAATTAGGGGACAAATTGTCGAGGTAGTAGACAAGTTCAAATATCTAGGTACATATATTGATTGTAACCTAAATTTCAGTGAAAACACAGACTATATTTTTAAAACCTGTCACCAACGTCTACATCTCCTGCGCAAGCTCAACTCCTTTAGAGTGAGTAAGCACATTATGGAAACAGTTTATAAGAACCTGATAGAGGGCATTCTAACTTTTAACATGGCAATGTGGTATGGTAATCTAAACATTAAAGGAAGAAGCAAGCTGCAGAGAATAGTAAACCTTGCCTCAAAAATCATAGGGACAAGACAGAAACAATTAAGTTGTATGTATGAAGAAGTGCTTAGGAAAAAAGCTGTCAAAATAGCAAACGATCCCTCTCATCCACTCAATAGGGAGTTTGAACTTCTTCCCTCTGGTAGACGTTACAAAGTGCCACGGGCAAATCGTAACATTTTTAAAAATTCCTTCATTCCTAATGCAATTAGGGCAACTAACACCATGCCCCGTTGATGTGTTGTAACTGCCACTGCTGTCCTGCTTTTTGCCCTGAAGATGTCTGTGTGTAAGTGTTGTTGTTGTTGTTGTTGTTGTCCTGCTTGTTGTATTTATGAGACCAAAAACAAATTTCCACACCGTGGACAATAAATGAAACTAACTAACTAACTAACTTCTTAAACCTACGTCATTCGTAACCCCTACTTAGAGTTCCTACTTAAAATTTCGCGTGTTTCCCGAAACGTTCTTTGCACTCTTAGAGCCTTCTTAGCTCTACCGTAGTGATGTTTCAGCTCCTGACGCTAGTTGCCACCAATGTACGGTAATCCAGAAATCCCCGCTGCGCATGAAGAAAATAAAAAATAAAATGCGCATGCATTTCATCACAAGGCTAAGCTTTACCTCAACCTCAAAAGTAGCCTAGGTATATTACAGTGTCAAAGTCAAGGCATGCTCAATCCTGCAAGCAATTTTCCAAAAATGTCATAAATGGACGCCGATGACGGTTGTGAACGGTGGCAAAACTGTGACAGCAATACAACGTATCCCCGTGCTGAACCAAAGACGTCGCCGTCCTCGGAGACGTTGGAATACATAATTTCATAAGGATCAACTTCAATCCCATGGATATATTGACCGACGTGGCTATATTGCATAAGTTTCGAATACAACGGCAACAAATCCGCATGTAATTAAGGCTGTAATTGGCTCAATCTCCTCCACTGTTTCTATATTTATTATATATTTTTTTAAATCAGTACATGGTAGTATGTTTGACCATGGTTAAATAAATGTTAAGGCCTAGAAGTTGTTTATTCCCTGTCCCTGCCAGTGCCATTTTTAATTGGGTATTGTGTGTTCATCTGGTTTTATAATTTTATACCAAATAAAAAGAATTATTGCTTAATATTGTCTCTTGCCCTGTGGAAAGTTCTTGAACCTGTGTGACCTTACTTAAAGGTGGAATTCCTGGGGGCTAACTTCCCCCAGGTGGCGTTGTCGCAACACTAACCGTCCATGCTTATGCCACAATTGCACTTTATGCTTTTTGCACATCTGGTTTGACGCTAGCAGCATTTCGTAATTGTACTCTGCACAATGACAATACAGCTGAATCTAATCTAATCAATGTATAGGCTGAAGTCAAAGTGAACAACTGTTCATATTGTAGATTGAAACACAAATATTTCACGTATATATTTTTTTCCATAGCTACTGAGAAACAGTGGATTGAAGTTATTCGAATAGATCAATCAGAGATAATCCCATCTAGGAAACACACTCACCACATGGTATCCAGTAAAAGATGACCTCTCTGGGCTCATCATGTGTGGAAAAGGAACAATATAGAGCAACACAAAGAAAGTAAGAAAAATGCCTCCATGAGGGAGAGGAAGACCAGTACCAGGACAAAAGAGAGGAATATGAGTCCTAGAACAAGGGAGAGGAAAACGAGTACTAGTACAAGGGAGAGGGAGATGAATACCAGGACAAGGGAGAGGAAGACGAGTACCAGGAAAAGGGAGAGGAAGACGAGTACCAGTACAAGGGAGAAGAAGACGAGTACCAGGACAAGGGAGACCAGTACCAGGACAAGGGAGAGGAAGAGGAGTACCAGGACAAGGGAGAGGAAGATGAGTACCAGGACATGGGAGAGGAAGACGTGTACCAGGACAAGGGAGAGGAACATGCGTACCAGGACAAGGAAGACGAGTACCAGGACAAGAGGGAGGAAGATGAATACCAGGACAATGGAGAGGAACATGAGTACCAGGACAAGGGAGAGGAATACCAGGACAAGGGAGAGGAAGATGGGTACCAGGACAAGGGAGAGGAAGATGAGTACCAGGACAAGGTAGAGTAAGACGAGTACTAAGACAAGAGAGAGGAAGACGACTACCCGGACAAGGGAGAGGAAGACGAATACCAGGACAAGGGAGAGGAAGACAAGAGCTAGGACAAGGGAAAGGAAGTTGAGTACCATGTTATCTTGCAGTAATGTCCTGTTGCTAATAAGCCTTTACTGCAGCAGTTCTGTCTCTGTTATTTTCTTTAATAAACCATATGTTCTATAAAGCTACTCTGAGATGGGTCATTGTTACGACCCAGCTCGCAGAAGGGGAAGAGACGTAACATACACCAGATGTTTTGGGTGAATTGAAAGGTATTTAATAAACAACGGGGGAAAAAAAGGGTACAACAACAAAATAGACGGTTGGAGACAACTCCAAAATAAAAGAACCTATGAGTGCTGGTTAACTTACAGAACGAAATAAAACCAAAAGAGGACCTGCAAACGGCGGACTACTAAACCCACATTCTGTCAATTCCCAAATGAAAAGGATCACAATCGAACTCAGCACTCCTGCACCCTATGGGGCTAACAACACAAGGTATGTGACTGAGGTCAGTACAGGAATGATAGCTAATCCGGCCCAGTCCCTACACGCAATCTAGTGCCTCCATAATACACACACAAACACCACGAGAGACACGGTGGCAAGCTGTTCAATTGAAATCCCAGCTGCCCCGACTAACACACAACTCGGCCCCTTTATAGTCTTCTCCGAATTATGTCTTCTGATTGGAGAGTGGCATCCGCTGCTGCCCCCAATCAGGATCGTCCAGCGGCCAGTCACAAAGTCAGGTGGGGGGGGGGGGGGAGCACCCGTCATCCCCCTGCTGGACAGACAAAATATTACCCAGCCCAAGGAGAGACTGGACTTTGGTGACGGCCGTAACAGTCATTCATTACTTGGATTGAATTTTGCAGCAAAAGAAATAATACAAATACATGCATATGCTCAACCCAACAAAATATAAATGTAGAGAAGATTAAAGATGGAGTCTACTATTTTTCACTTGAGCCAAATATTAGCCAATAGTAGCCATCCGGTCCGCATAGCTACTTTTGGCAAAATATTCCGATCCAATCCTCTCCACTCTCCTGAGTCGTCTCATCCCAACTCACTTCAGCGTTTGAAACTACGAACTGACAAGACGCTTGTTGCCCTGAGCAGTTCAGGTATGGAGCAGGGCTCTCACGTGATTTTGGCTGCTTCTGCAATGATATCAGTTCAAAAACAATATATCTCAGCTGATTATAAACAAACTGTCACGGTTCTGCCGGGACAGTCTGGGGTTTTGTCTTGTGTGTCTTTCCCTGTCTGTTTTCCCCCTCCTTCCTCTCCCTCACCGGCTCCTCCTCGGGGTGTGTCTGGTGGGCGTGCCGGCAGTCAAGGCGGAGTGGCGCACCTGCTTCCCATTCAGCTCATCAGCCTCCAGACTACTTAACCCTGGGCTGTGTTCTTCTTCGCATAGAGTTTATCAGATTGTCAATTGTGGCCTGTGGAATGTTGGTCCACTCCTCTTCAATGGCTGTGCGAAGTTGCTGGATATTAGTGGGAACTGGTACACGCTGTTGTATACGCCGGTCAAGCACATCCCAAACATGCTCAATGGGTGACATGTCCGGTGAGTATGCTGGCCATGCAAGAACTAGGACATTTTCAGCTTCCAAGAATTGTGTACAGATCCTTGCAACATGGGGCCGTGCATTATCTTGCTGAAACATGAGGTGATGTTCATGGATGTATGGCACAACAATGGGCCTCAGGATCTCATCACGGTATCTCTGTGCATTCAAAATGCCATCAATAAAATGCACCTGTGTTCTTCGTCCATAACAGATGCCTGCCCATACCATAACCCCACCACCACCAAGGGCCACTCTATCCACAACATTGACATCAGCAAAGCACTCACCCACACGACGCCACACACGCTGTCTGCCATCTGCCCTGAACAATGTAAACCGAGATTCATCCGTGAAGAGAACACCTCTCCAACGTGCCAGACGCCATCAAATGTGAGCATTTTCCCACTCAAGTCTGTTACAGCGACGAGCTGAAGTCAGGTTAAGACCCCGATGAGGACGACGAGCATGCAGTTGAGCTTCCCTGAGACGGTTTCTGACAGTTTGTGCAGAAATTGTTTGGTTATGCAAACCAATTGTTTCAGCAGCTGTCTGAGTGGCTGGTCTCAGACGATCTTGGAGGTGAACCTGCTGGATGTGGAGGTCCTGGGCTGGTGTGGTTACACGTGGTCTGCGGTTGTGAGGCCGGTTGGATGTACTGCCATATTCTCTGAAATGCCTTTGGAGACGGCTTATGGTGGAGAAATGAACATTCAATGCACGAGCAACAGATCTGGTTGATATTCCTGCTGTCAGCATGCCAATTGCACGCTCCCTCAATGCTTGTGGCATCTGTGGCATTTTGCTGTGAGACAAAACTGCACATTTCAGAGTGGCCTTTTATTGTGGGCAGTATAAGGTACACCTGTGCACTAATCATGATGTGCTCACTATCACACATTTAGACAGATTTGTGAACAATGTTTGAGAGAAATGGTAATATTGTGTATCTGGAATGAATTTTAGATCTTTAAGTCCATCTCATGAAAAATGGGAGCAAAAACAAAAGTGTTGCGTTTATATTTTTGTTGAGTGTATTTACACTTGTAAACGGCGGGCTCTGCCATAACTCTGCAACAGACAGTCTAATTGTACAATTTAAGAAAATGAATTAAATTTAATTCATTTTCTTTTTTCTTCTTTCTTCTTCTTCCTTGGTGGTGAATAGACAGCAGACAATGGTGTTTGAGGTTCATTATCGCCACCGCATGGACATATTTTCCGTGCACCACTGCAATGCATTGTGGGTGATATACAGCTCTGAAGTGACCATCATTGTTGACTCGATCACTCAGCCCTCAAGGGTCGATCTCACGGAGTTCACTTCAGCTGTTCAGAGAAATGGAACAGCCCTTAAGATGACGGCGGGGATTCCCCTGAGGGCAAGTGCTTAGGGCAAGTGAGCGAGGGCACTCAAACTGTTTTTGAAACGCAGCCCCGGTCTCTCCACCACTTCATCGCCAGATGATTCTGTCCCTACGGTGATGTTGACGTGCTCCGTATCGCTCTCCTTTGTAAACCTGAAAGTACGTGAGAAGTCCGTCTATCGGAAACAACTGTACCAGCAGAAGGTTCTGCCAAGCCTAGTCGTCACGTGTGAAATACAAACAGACTATATTTTCATCAAGCGTCTAAGAATACATGCGTGCAATTAAAAAAATATGAATACATCGTTTATTTTGACATATCATTGTCTAAAGCCCCCAGTTGGGTGAGTGGTGATGCACCTGCCCCCGAACGTGGGCATCCCAGGTTCACATCCCGGCTCTCATGTGTGGTTTTTTTTTGTTTGTTCTTTTTCCCTGTATAATTGTCTTTAGATCAGAGAATTAGACCAACATTTTACCTTAACTATGATAAATATGTCATACAATTTCCCCAGAACCCAAATATAACTTGCAAAATCATGATAGGCATACAGATGTTATTATTAATAGCATGTTATAGACAGAGGTGGGTAGTAATGCGCTACATTTACTCCGTTACATTTACTTGAGTAACTTTTTGGAAAAATTGTACTTCTATGAGGAGTTTCAAAGCAGCATACTTTTTACTTTTACTAAAGTAAATTTGTGAAGAAGGAGCAGTACTTTTACACCGTTACATTGGGCTGATTCTGCTCGCTACTTTTTTATTTTATCGATCCGTCTGCTGCATGGTCTGTTTTGTTTATGTGGGGACCAGAGCAATGATTTAAGGTCGGGACTTCCCAGAGGCTCTGTGAGTGTCACATGACTGCATCTCACCAATCAAATGTAGCCACTAGCGACGTCTAACTCCGTTTCACCAATCAGGCAGAGCCTAAGCCATCACATGACCGCACACACATTCCCTGCGGCAAACAGGCGGAACAGAGCGCAGAAACAAAACGATGGAGATGGCATGCATTTCCGAAGAAGCCGAAGAGGAGGAGGCACAACACCCCTGGCCCCACATAAAAGAAATGTTCACACTCCAGGCAAAAAAAAAAAAACTGCTACATTATGCGTTGCCATTTGTGTCTCTCGAAACAAGTGGAGTTATTTATTTATTATTGTTTATTATAAACTGTTTCAGTTGTCTAAGGGAATTCTCTGTGCATTATTTGACATTATTTGACCTGATTAATAAAGGAGGTTACTCGGCAGTTACTCTGTACTTGAGTAGTTTTTTCACCCATTACTTTTTACTCTTACTCAAGTAACACAGGGTGACAATACTTTTTACTTTTACTTGAGTCATATTATTCTACAGTAACAGTACTCTTACTTGAGTACAATTTTTGGCTACTCTACCCACCTCTGGTTATAGATCCCAATGACAAAGGCATTGCTGCATGCAATTGTCAGCCACATAAATTCCTTTCAGGTGAGTTCATTAATAGGTTCATTGAATGTGTTCATTGAATTGTTGAGATAAATGAGTTGGTCAATGTAGATGCATTTACTAGGCCTATCTATTAAAAAAAGAAGAGAGAGAGAGAGAGTTCAGGCCAAAGAAATTTTTTTCACAAACTTCCGTAGTCGGGAGTTGAACCGTGGCCTGCCGCGTGGAAAGCCAGGGCGTTACCTCTACACTATCCTCACGTTTGAGAAACTGTTGTCAGTGTTATATTAGAACATGTTACTCTGAACGGTACTTCAGTATTTAATCGCTCGGCAATTCCTCCCCAAGCAACCTCGCAATTTTTATTTATCACTACAGTATTCCCTTTTTTTGGTTATGATGGGTTTGTACTCCTCATACAGTTCCATCAATATTTTTTGCGGAATACCCCTCAGATCTCTCAGTCCGGGTCCACAAACAAAACACAACACAAACAATTGAATAATTGTTAATTAATTGAAAAATAATTGACACACAGTTGATTTATGTTTGGTAAATTGGGCCAACCACAGCTGGGTCCAGTCTGGCTTAGACTCAGTGGCAGGGGTTATTTTTTCTATTACATTGCCACTTATACAGTAAAAGGAGGACTTTGAGGAGTGATGTTTTTGGAAACAGAAAAAGACAAACTTTTATCTGGGCTATTTGCTGTTTTTTTTTTGTTCAGATTGCCCCTGTGTGTTTCATGTTTCATGTTCATATTTTGTTCAATGTAAGCAATACTGTAAAACTTTTTTTCAGTTCTAGACTGTAATGTCCGAACGAGGAAGAGTAAAAGCAAGGGGCCCAGGGAGAAGAGCAGTGAGAGGAGCAGGTGCAGTGAGAGGAGCAGGTGCAGCAGTGTTGCCAGGTGTACGATAATTATCATATTTGTACGACAATTTTGCCCTCTGTACGATGTACGATCAATAATTCTGTGAATGTGTGGTTTTAATTGGTTGTAATCAGCCTGTCGCAACTGTCTGTTGGAGTTTTTTTGTGAATCTGAAGGCATCTGTTTCACGTGCTTTTCTAAATGTGAGCTACGAGTGACGTGTATGCGTTTGCCTCAGAACAACGGCCATGATTGGCTGAATAGTCCGCTGCGCCCGCCCCATGAGTGAGGAAAAGAAAAAAAAAAGAAATGAAGAAGAAGCAGAGCCAGTCAGGAAGAAGAAGCGTTGAAAATGAGTGAACATGTTAGACGCTATTCAACACTAGAGTGACTATAGCGCATCAATAGACTTGTTATTTTGGTTATGACGAGTGTACGATAATTTCCCTCAAAATAGGATAATTTTATGTCTCTGCTACGACAATTCAATGTCCAATTCTATAAGCTTTGCACTTTGCAAGTAGGTAACCTACACAGTAATAGGTTATGGTAAAGTATGGTATTCAGTAATGACTTTCAAAGAGTTGGAATTGGAGGCCTACCAGGCCCCTAATGAACTCATATACATAGATGAGGTAGAATTCAATCTGGCCAAAAGGCGTCGACGTGGACGAAATTTAATTGGAAAAAGGGCCACAGTTGATGTGCCAGGACAGAGAGAACATTACCATGTGTGTAGCAATTGCAAATGCAGGATTACTCCTTCACAGATGTCAGGTTGGACCCTACAATACCGAGCGCCTCCTTGCCTTTCTCAATGATCTCCACCAGCGTATGTCTTGGACACTCGGGTGAAGAGAGGGGCTGAGCTGTCAACTGATCACCACCTGGTGGTGAGTTGGATCCGCTGGCAGGGGAGGAAGCTGGACAGACTTGGCAGACCTAAACGTGTTGTGAGGGTCTGCTGGGAACGTCTCGTGGAACCCCCTGTCAGGGAGGTCTTCAAGCATCCCCACCTCGGGAGAGCTTTGACCAGATCCCGAGGAAGGCTGGGGACATTGAGTCCGAATGGACCTTGTTTCTGCTTCCATTGTGGACGCCGGCTGTTCGAAGCTGTGGCCATAAGGTCTCGGTGCCTGTCGTGGTGGCAATCCCCGAACCCGGTGGGGACCGGAAGTAAGGAATGTGTCAAGCTGAAGAAGGAGTCCTACCGGAACCTGGTTGGCTCGGGGGACTCCCGAGGCAGCTGATGGGTACCGGCAGGCCAAGCGTGCTGCAGCGCAGGTGGTCGCTGAAGCAAAGGTTCGGTCTGGAAGAGTTCGGGGAGGCCATGGAGGAGGACTATCGGTCGGCCTCGAGGAAATTATGGCAAACCATCCGGCCTCAGGAAGGGAAGCAGCCCTCAACCAACACTGGTTTACGGTGGAGGTTGGGAGCTGTGACTTCGACTGGGGATATCGTCGGCGGTGGAAGGAATACTTCGAGGATCTCCTCAATCCCACTGACGCATCTTCCATTGAGGAAGCAGAGGCTGGAGACTCGGAGGTTCATCCACCCATTACCCGGGCTGAAGTCACCGAGGTAGTTAAGAAGCTCCCCAGTGGCAAGGCTAGGGGGTGGATGAGATCCGCCCTGAGTACCTCAAGTCTCTGGATGCTGTGGGGCTGTCGTGGCTTACATGTCTCTGCAACATCGCGTGGCAGTCGGAGACAGTGCCTCTGGACTGGCAGACCGGGGTGGTGGTCCCTCTATTCAAAAAGGGGGACTGGAGGGTGTGTTCCAACTATCGGGGGATCGCACTTCTCAGCCTCCCCTTCCAGGGTACTGGAGAGGAGAATACGGCCGATAATCGAACCTCAGATTCAGGAGGAACAATGCGGTTTTCGTCCTGGCCGTGGAACACTGGACCAGCTCTATACCCTCTGCAGGGTGCTCGAGGGTTCATGGGAGTTTGCCCAACCAGTCCATAATGTGTTTTGTGGACTTGGAGAAGGCATTCGACCGTGTTCCTCGTGGCATTCTGTGGGATGTACTTCGGGAGTACGGGGTCGGGGGCCCTCTGCTAAGGGCTGTTCGGTCCCTGTATGACCGGAGCAGGAGCTTGGTTCGCATTGCCGGCAGTCAGTCAGACCTGTTCAAGGTGCATGTTGGACTTCGGCAGGGCTGCCCTTTGTCACCGGTTCTGTTCATTATTTTTATGGACAGGATTTCTAGGCGCAGCCGTGGGCCGGAGGGGATCTGGTTCGGGAGACACTGGATTTCATCCCTGCTTTTTGCAGACGATGTGGTCTTGTTGGCTCCTTCGAGCCAGGACCTCCAGCATGCCCTGGGGCGGTTTGCAGCCGAGTGTGAAGCAGCCGGGATGAGGATTAGCACCTCCAAATCTGAGGCCATGGTTCTCGACCAGAAAAAGGTGGCTTGCTCCCTCCAGGTTGGGGGGGAGTTCCTGCCTCAAGTGGAGGAGTTTAAGTATCTTGGGGTCTTGTTCACGAGTGAGGGAAGGATGGAACGTGAGATTGACAGGCGGATCGGTGCAGCGGCTGCAGTAATGCGGTCGTTGTATCGGTCCGTCGTGGTGAAGAGAGAGCTGAGCCGAGGGCGAAGCTCTCAATTTACCGGTCAATCTACGTTCCTACCCTCACCTATGGTCATGAACTTTGGGTCATGACCGAAAGAATAAGATCCCGGATACAAGCGGCCGAGATGAGCTTCCTCCGCAGGGTGGCGGGGCGCTCCCTTAGAGATAGGGTGAGGAGCTCCGTCACACGGGAGGAGCTCGGAGTAGAGGCGCTGCTCCTCCACATCGAGAGGAGCCAGTTGAGGTGGCTCGGGCATCTGTATCAGATGCCCCCTGGACGCCTCCCTCGGGAGGTGTTCCAGGCATGCCCCACCGGGAGGAGACCCCGAGGAAGACCCAGGACACGCTGGAGTGACTATGTCACCCGACTTGCCTGGGAACGCCTTGGGGTCCTCCCGGAGGAGCTGGGGGAAGTGTCCGGGGAGAGGGAAGTCTGGGCGTCCCTGCTCAGGCTGCTGCCCCCTCAACCTGGTCCCGGATAA
This sequence comes from Chelidonichthys spinosus, assembly GCA_029853015.1. Taxonomy (NCBI): domain Eukaryota; kingdom Metazoa; phylum Chordata; class Actinopteri; order Perciformes; family Triglidae; genus Chelidonichthys; species Chelidonichthys spinosus. The sequence goes on from CM056823.1 coordinate 24,442,106, forward strand.
AGCGGAAGAAAATGGATGGATGGATGGATGGAAATTAGTACATTAATAGATGGACACAACACATCTATTAATGCACCTGAAAAATAGGTTTAGGTAGGTTTGGTCACATTTACCAAAAACGGATCTAATAAATCTAATAAGTCTTACTCTCTTTCTCCTGGAACGACTCCGAGCTGACCTCTTCACAGCTTCCGCCTGCAGTGCGAGATCAGGCTGTGTGTGTCTGAAGCTCCTGCGTACCGTTTCATAGTATGTCTTACAGGCAGCTGGAAAACAATTACATGAGTGGTATGAATAAGAAAACTTAAGTCACAGTAAAATTAAAACAAGGAAGAAGAAAACAGTAAAAGTTACTTACACACAATGGCGTCACTATCAGCCTCAGAGCAAGTAAGAGGTCACAGCTTCGTTATGAGGTGAGGTTCATCTGTGAAAACAAAATGAACAGTTAAGATCGGTATCTACTGTTAACGCATTTATTTCCTTATACAGCAGAATGAAAGCATATTCTTTATATCTTACCCTTGCTCCGGTTCGTAGCGCCTACAATTCGTCTCCGAGTTGTGAAGACGGCGTACTGCTTCCTATAAAAGACCAACAACATACACTTAACAAAGCTACTTAACGTTACGTTACACTGGTTCCTCTCTCTTGTTCTTTTACAAGGCTACTATGCTACTTTTAGCTTGGACTATTAGCTTTTAAGCTACTTTTAGCTTGGGCTTGCTTTGCTAATTTTAGCTTAGCTAGCAGTCACCGAACATATTCTTACCACAATCTTGGGATTGTTCACCCGTCTTCTCTTCTTTGAGTTAACGTTAGTCTCTTTAAGGAAGGACTTCTGTCTTTCAAGGCGTTCCACGGAGAACCTCGTCCACTGCTTACTAACAGAACAGATGGGTTCCATGTCCATAGTTCCACGGTGGTGATGGGGGTGACAGTGACGAAGCCCAGCCACTCCAGCAGTCCTGGGACATCCTCAGAGGCAACAGCAGGCCTGGATATAAGAATTATAACATTTAAACCACATTTTCTTAAGTGAAGCCTCTCAGAGCAGCATTCCTCCTGCCGGTGAACGTCTCCTCATCGTTCCCTCCACTGAATGAGGCGCCCGGTGTCTGCATCCGTCCCTTTAACGGACAACGGTGCACGTTAGTAAATATATAACCACGGTTTAACATAAGCACTATATTTATTTATTTTATTTATTAACCTTTATTTTTCCAGGAATATTCTCATTGAGATTCAAAATCTCTTTTTCAAGAGAGTCCTGGCCAAGAAGGCAGCATACAAACATTTAAAGTTTCACATTAAAAACAACAAAAACACAAAATTTCACACTAAAAGCAGACACAAACACAATAAAAAGTGACAAAGCATCAATCTAATTGGCAGTAAGTCAGTGTCCAGTTTGTGGTTAAATAGTCCTTGATCCTGCTTTTGTAATTGTTCAGGGTGATTAGGGATTCCAGTTTAAGGTGTTCCTGTAGCTTACACCATGATGACGGGGCAAAAGATTTAAAAGCACTTTCACCAAACGTAGTGCGAGTCCGAGGAACGTTATACATAATCAAACTGCTAGACCGAGTGATACGAGCACTGTTTGTTTTAGGAACCATTAGAGAACACAAATACGGAGGCAGATCGTGCAATATTGCCTTATAAAGAAACATATACCAGTGTTCCATCCTACGGGTGTATAAGGAAGACAGACCAACTTTCTCATACAATTTACAACGGTGTGTTCGGAAGCCAGAGTTTGAGACAAACCGTTATTATTATTAGTTAACGTCGGTAAAAACGGCACATTTTCCGCTTCGCTTGCGCTCGCTAACCCCTATGGTAAATTACCATCAGTAGGCTAGCAGGACCTTCGATTCGTAACGTTAACGTACAATTCCAACAATAATAAAGTAACGTTCATTATCAATACGATTTAAAAGTCAGCTGGAAACATAAAAGTCATGTTACAGTATACTTACATGTGTAAGCGGTTTGTATCGGGCTGTCGCCAGAATCACCGCAGTCGTCCGCCATTATCCAAAACTTTTCAGAAGTCAGATGAGCCGCAATGCATTTTGGGCAAGTTGAGTAGATTTAGCAAGGTCCGCTGTATACTCAGAAATTCTTGCCAATGCAGTATACATCCGGGCATTTCTCGCGTACACAAATTCACATACTATTGTATGTGAACGCACTACGTACTCAAATTTACGTCACAATTAAGTACGAGTAGGACGTTAGTATGGCATTTCGAACACAGCCGAGATCTATGATCTATGAACCCATCCTTGACCCTCTAGCAGAACTACGACCAGCCATTATAAAGCAGTTTATAGTTGTTAATGTTGTGTCAAAAGGTACTGCATTTAAACATGTTATTGCGCAAGTTTCCTGGCTTCATCCCCATCCGGACAGACATTTTTATGGAAAGCCAATAGAAGTTTGGAGCTTGCAGGGAACAGACACGTCATACCCAGCATAATTTCTGCCTGTTGAGCGCATTGCTGGGAGATGTGTGGTTAACACATCCACTGTGCATTTAAGCAACACCAAAGAATGTAGTCATGCCACTATGCACAGTGGTTGAGCTCTAGGAGACTGTGATGTTGTTTGCATGAATGTACATTTTACCTTTGTGGCAAAGCCTGATTAAAAGTAATTGTTGAAGCAAATTGTTTTGTGTATCTTTGAATGAAGATGAAATGAAGTTATATCTTTGAATGAAGATGAAATGAAGTTAACACCTTTCAGAAAAATGTCACCTGGGGTAAAACTCCCCCTGCTACCCTGATTTACATTTGTATAGCCCACAGCATTTTCATTTACATGTTAAAGCCTCCCCTAGGGGAGGGGGGTCATGGGGGGACAACTGCCAAGCAAGGCTCACGTCAATTCCCGGCAATTCACGTCAGTTTTCGGTGTTTCCTGCAAATTGCCGTGTGCAGTCGTAAACCTGAACTTCCTTGTCCACGGCAATTTACAGGGCCGCTAACTGACGAAAATCCCACTTTTCATGCAGTGTTACCTCAACCCCATAGAGGGCTTTTCTGCATGGAGGTGGAAGGTTTATGACCATGGATGCTGGCTGCAGAGACATCACAGTTAATCGCCTTGGATGATATCAGATGCGATGTTGATGAAAACATGTGGCCGAACCCTGAAGATCGTAGAGATCAGATACAGATACCCCCCCGCTGTTTATCTTTGCTTTTTGCTGTTGTTTTTTTGTTCAGAATGCTCTTGTGTGTTTCATGGATATTTTGTTGTAAGCAATACTGTAAAACTTTTTTCTGTTCTATCATACTGTAAACAGTATTTCTACTGTACCTTCTGTCGTAAACCGTAAAGGGAAAAAAACTGATTTGCTTTTTACTAGAATGCTTTTGAATGTGAACATTACATGTGGACAGTTCCCAACCAAGAAATTTAGTGTAAAAACGGTTTACATGTTTTGCATGCAAATACCTGTAAAACTGAAACATAAACATCTATGCAGTTTTTGTAATGTCAACAGTTGCCAGTATTTTGAAACCTGGTGTACTTTGATTGACTGCATGTACCTTGTGAAGGGAAAACAAGTGTTATTCTTGACAGAATAATTTCATTTTGAGTCAGATTTCCAGTGTTTTGGTAAAATAAGTGTGTGCAGAGAAAGATGTGTTCTATTTTGAAATGAAGAGTTAGTATATATTTAACAAAATGTGTTTTTGAGAAGAAAATTATCCATTTGGCCAATTGTGTTTTGTAGGTGTGAGTCTGTGTTGAGTTTAAATAAAGTATTTCTCTCTGGTTTGCTATTCAGAGTGTATAGAGCTCTGTCAAATTCACCGATCCCCCTCTGGGTAAAGTTCTAAACTCAGACAGGACGCCGCTTAGTTTCCCGGTGTGACTGGCACTTCCACAACATGTACAAAGCAGTCACAGTGTTTATTTCAGCCATTAATGATGAAACATTATCAGTATCTTAAGCCCCCCTGCCTCCCCACTGGGTGAAAATAAATCGGTGGCTGATCTGAGGGTACGTTGCTAACGGAAAGCAACTGTTGTGGAAAAATGAATCTGCCCAATAAAGATCAACAACCAGGATCAGCTTTTTCTCCGAGGTTTATTCCACTAAGTATTCTCATCTGCAGAAGAAAGTACTGTTCAACCCTGCCTTCTGATGCAAAGGTTCAGAATCAGCAGGAACGACCCTGAGTCTAACAACAATCTCCCTTTTAAGGAGGAGGAACCATGGACAAAGGACGGATCATGTCCTATCTTACAAAGACAAGTTGTCCAGGCAAGGTCAAGATTTACAGAACACAGGCGTCATAGGCCTGAAATTATCTTATGTCAATGTGGCACTCATGTTCATATCATAGACAAACAGGCATTAATTTTCGTCATAGCATAACAGTCGGAAAGGAGATGCGGATCGACGTCTGACCTGACAAATATTCTGATAATAAATTACAGACATCCAAAATTCCCATTACACAACGTACCCTCGTTTAGCTGGAGGGCTAAAATACAGCAAAGGGCAAAGCATACCTGGGGTGTATTCCAGAAAGCAGGCTTGACAAACTCTGACTCTAACCCTGAACTCTGAGTCTAAGCTTGCCGACTACAAAGCCATCATCAATGGAGCTCCGATACTACGATTCACCATGGCAACCGGGAGAGAGTTAGAGATATTACTTTGTGTTATTGAGAAAACAAGCTCCTCCTTAGAAAGTGGAGTAAAATACCTAGAGCAGTAGAGATAGTTGGCATGTCAGACAATTACTGCCTGACTTAATACATACGACTGAATGAAATAGTCGATTGATTATCATTGCCTGTATATTGCATTTAAAAATATCATTGTTATTGTTGTTATTATTGCCTCACCTTGGATGTACCTAAATTTGAGACTGTTAATTTTTTCATTATGGATTTTTTAAAACAAGTGGGACACATTTTTTGTTGAGTACATGCTCATTGTAGTTTGTTGTTTAACATTTCAATTTAAAGAAATTATGTAATGTGTAGCTGAAAGCAAATCATGTAGTTTCTGTTTTTTCCACCTGTCAACTGAAATTTTGCTGCATGATTTATCCCAAAACTGGTATTTAAATTTGATCATATTTTGGTCTAAAGAAGTGCTGAACTCTGGTGTCTGTAAACGCACCGCCGCACTGCCTTCAGGCTGCTCAGATCACACCCAGATGCAGTGGAGCGGCCCAACACGTATATGTTCACTTCTCAAGGAAAGAAAACAACCAACACAATAATTCAGCTGTGCCATAAACACATTCGGACGAATCTCCCGCAACGGCTGTTTGAGCTGAATGTTTTTTTCATGGACAGCAGCGTGAACGGGCATCTCTTGGTTATTGGCTGTGCTTACGGGGCCTCAGGGTGCCATCAAAGATTCAGGTCAGCCGTGGGCAGCTTCCTCGATCCAGGAGCAGTCAGTCACCACAGAGATGAAGATGCCGCTGGGTCAACCGCTCACCAACTGAGAAGTCGAGCTGGTCGGAGAGAAAAACAAAACCGAGACGCCTTGGATGTCTCTGTGAGGATCAGGAACTCCCCAACTGAAAAGTGTATTAATTTATTCATGAGTTGTGTGATGAGGGACAGATACTCTATACACACACACACACACACACACACACACACACAGCAGCACCATGTGACCATGTCTATTGTAACCTATCTGATTAAAAATGAGAATCTTCCTCCAACAAAGACACATGATTTTCATTTGTACCATTAAAATACACGCAAATTTCAATTCTGACACTCATTTTCTCTTTAAAATTCAACTCAAGTAGTTTGAAAGGGAATAACAAAATTATTTGGTATTTAGTTATTTAGCAAAAAGTGAGGCTCATTCTTGATTTTACAACTTTATCTCACAACAATGTCCATTTAGTAGCTGTTCTGGATCTTTTGATCAAAGCACATGATCCATATCTGTTGCTTTAAAGATGGAAATACCATTTACCACACTGACAGTGTCACAGATATTTTTTTCCAACCAGTTTGGCTGAATGCATTAAAATGAAAAACAAACTGTACTGACTTAACAATAACCAGTGTTACTAGTACAAACTAAAGTTAATTTGTGAAAAGTGTTTAGACTCTCGATCCATCGCTTTTCTTGTATTTGTGGTCGGTACTGTCTTTCCTGCTATCCCGCAATGCTTTGAGGGAACTTCATTTTATGTCCCACAGAAAAATAACTTTGTGTTCCTTCTGTTGATTAGAATTAAAATAATGTCTTAATATCAATTAAACACACCCACGTGACAGCCTAGTAACGTTATATTAAATATGAGATGTTGTGCTGAGCAACAGGAACATTTTTTTTGCATTTTTGTCTGTAAACATACATCTGAAAATAAATCAGTATTTCAGAAAATGTCTGTGTGGTAGCAGATTGTAACCATCTGAATACTCTTCCCCTCACTCCTGTCATGTTGGCTTCATGCATACACCATTTTTTACCACAAAAACACCTTCAGGAGCAACAGAAGTCAGATGGTGACCGGCGGTACCACAGTTTACACACTGTGGCTCATGTTCAAGATATTCTTAAGCACTAAAGCAACGAGAACTCTAGAGCCAGTGTTTGGTTTGCCAGTTCTGGGCTTCTGTAGGAACATGGTGGACTGTGAAGTTCATTCTAAATTCATGAAAACACAACAATTCTTGGTTCCAGGTGATTATACACGTGAAAACAGAGTTATGAATGTTATATTTAATTCCAGCAACAATGTAGACCGCAACATTGCTGTCAGTCAGTAGCATGTGGCCTCATCACAAGATTGTCTCTAGTTTGCACTCCAACACTAAATCTGTAAGTGCATCATACATGTTCCTTTATGATTTTTACAATGAGTGAAATAATCAAACTGCAGCCCACCATGACATATACTCTATTATAGAAGTTTTGTTCAGGATTGTAGACCTATTTCCACTAAATTCAGCTCGACATGCAGTAAGTGGTATCTTTGGAGACTTTGGGACCACTGCTAGAATTTAAAAAACGATTTAAAATTCTGGTGTCGGCTGCGAAGTTTCAAATATTTGCAAGTGTAATGACGGACTAACTGAGGGGTCCAGTAGACCTGGAGGGGATTAGGACAGCAGGAACATAATAAAGATGTAGAAAAGTAAACTTGAAGCTACAAATTAAAATAAGTGATTTCCTAAACAAATAATTGTTTTACGGGGAAACCAAATCTTTGTTGTATGCTACTCTTGTTAATCGGATTGATTGGTGTGTCAAGATCAGTCACTGACTAAGATATGTATTGGTTGAAAAATGAACACAATCTCATGCTGCTGCACCATAATGTCATAAAATAGACATCGTGGCCACCGCATCCTGCCTTTGCATCGTCCAAGACAAAAAAGAATCACAAACAAGCCTTCTTTTCTTCCAATACCAGAATGAGAAGGTGTGGAGACCATAGACTGTCTATATAGCCTTTATTGGATGCAGTCACTGTGACCAATTGCTTTGTGGACTGTGGCTTTGATCCTTGACTTTGGCATTTTGGTGGTTGTCATCTTGTTTTTGGGCCAAGCATGAAAATAGTGGAAATAACTTAGTATTATGCTCAATGATGGCAAACAATTAAATACGGAGACTGTCACAGTACAAACCACAATGAACTAACACACCTATTTTCAGCCTTCTATCACTATTAGAACAGAAGTTATGGGCCTCCAAAAATGCCAAAAAATGAAATGCGAAATTCCAATGTGTTAAAAAGGGGCGTGGCACTTGAAATTCAAATGGACGCCACGTGAAAACCGTTTGAGATATTGACCCGAAACTTCAGATTCCTTTGTTTGGTAACATAAGGGGGGATGCAAGTTCAAGGCTTCACTTTTCAGACCCGGAGGTTGATCATGTCCTGTTGTAACAGACCACTACAGTTTTTCTCGATCGTTTACAAACATTTTCTGAAAGCATGCCTCATACTCCCAGAACTCTACACACAAATCAAAAAAAACACACATACAATGGGCAAAACCCGTCAATTCTCCTGCAAAATGAAACTTTACATTCAAAACAATGTTACTTCTTTTCAAAATGGTATTTTGTTTTCAAATGACACACACAAACCATCATATGAATAGACATTTATAAGAACCAGTTGAACACTGATGTGCTCAATGTAAAACACGATGAACACTTCTTCTGCATTTACCATAATGACTTAGTCCTTGTTTTGTTCAGTGTTACACTCACTACAGACAGTACATACATAAATGTGTTGTAAAATATTTTAGAATATTGTTTTTATATATTTTATTTTTCCCACAAGAATACTGTAATGTATACAGTACAACATACAAAATAACAACTATCCTGCATCCTCTCTTCTGTTTCGGTCTGGCCACATCACCTCATTCACATCACAGGCAATGCAAGCGATGGCCAAGCAGCGAGGGATATATAGCCTAGCATGGCAAATCCATGCTAGGCTCCTCCTTGTACTCTCACTCCTCTGGCTCTGCCTCTGTTGCCAATATTGACATCCATTGCTCCAAAACAAAAGAGCTCACCTGTTGCCCTTTTATGCTAATATGCAAATTGTAAAACTGTGTTGCAGGTGTTTTCCCATGTGATGAGTCAGTGTGCATAGTAGGGAAATTAGCTTTAGAATTTTGAATGGCAGTGTGTTCCTTGTGAAAAAAAGAGATTTTCTTCATGAAAATTGTGCCAAATGCAGAGAATTGTGTGTAGTGTTTTGAAAAAAGTGTGTTTTAGAACTGCAATTTGAGTGTAAAGCAGGAATTGTGCTTGTAGTTTAGCAGAGCTAGTTCAGGGTGTTCGTGCATGAGTTACATGTTGTGGTCATTGTGTCTCAAGTACCAGTATTTGTGTGTAAACAATTGAGAAAAACTGTAAGAATAGTAGTGTTTATTTTAACACACACATGGACTTCTGGAAATAGCACATGTGACACTAAATAAAAGAAACTCTCCTGAGAAACAGATATATAAAGATAATACTGCTTACTCTTACTTTAAGCCACAACATGACACCGAAGCTGAATATCAACAGACTCTGCCCATGACACAATCATTAAAGAAATGACACACACCTAACAATCAAGGAATTTGTGTGTTGCATGCTATATAACAGTTTTTTTTTCAGTCGCTAACAAACGTTTGTCCAACCAGCTGTCACATTTTTAAAACTCTAAACACATGCTTACATTTTCTTAACAGACAAGCTATACCTCCCAACAAAATTATGGATTGTTTTTGTATTATTTACGAATGTTAACACACAACATCCCACAATAGCAAAAACAATATTCCAAACCTTAGATACAGTATCAAAACATATGCTTCTGCAATGATATCAGTTCAAAAACAATATCTCAGCTGATAATACAGTTTTTTTTCAGTCGCTAACAAGCGTTTGTCCAACCAGTTGTCACATTTTCAAAACTCTAAACACAATTAGCACAGCATCAGTCTTTTGTGGCCATACCATTCATACATTTCATGTCGATTTTACACAATATGCAGTCAGTGAACACATTTCCACAATGCTTACATTTTCTTAACAGACAAGCTATACCTCCCAACAAAATTATGGATTGTTTTTGTACTATTTACAAATGTTAACACACAACATCCCACAATAGCAAAAACAATATTCCAAACCTTAGATACAGTATCAAAACCTCTGCTTCTGCAATGATATAAGTTCAAAAACAATATCTCAGCTGATACAGTTTTTCTCAATTGTTTACACACAAATACTGGTACTTGAGACACAATGACCACAACATGAAACTCATGCACCAACCCCCTGAACTAACTCTGCTAAACTGCAAGCACAATTTTTTTACAACACATTTATGAATGTACTGTCTGTAGTGAGTGTAAAACTGAACAAAAAAAAAGGCCTAAGTCACTATGGTAAATGCAGAAGAAGTGTTCATCGTGTTTTACATTGAGCACATCAGTGTTCAACTGGTTCTTATAAATGTCTATTCATATGATGGTTTGTGTGTGTCATTTGAAAACAAAATACCATTTTGAAAAGAAATAACATTGTTTTGAATGTAAAGTTTCATTTTGCAGGAGAATTGAGGGGTTTTGCCCATTGTGTGTGTGTTTTTTGATTTGTGTGTAGAGTTCTGAGAGTATGAGGCATGCGTTCAGAAAATGGATGTAAACAATCGAGAAAAACGGTAATAAACAAACAATTGAATAATTGACACAGCTGATTTATGTTGGGTAAATTGGGCCAACCACAGCTGACTTCAGTCTGGCTTAGACAGGGCTTATTTTTTTCTATTACATTGGCACTTATACAGTCAAAGGAGGACTTTGAGGAGTGATGTTTTTGGAAACCGAAACAGAAAAAGACCAACTTTTTATCTGGGCTTTTTGCTGTTGTTTTTTTGTTCAGAATGCTCTTGTGTGTTTCATGGATATTTTGTTGTAAGCAATACTGTAAAACTTTTTTCTGGTCTATCATACTGTAAACAGTATTTCTACTGTACCTTCTGTAGTAAACAGTAAAGGAAAAAAAATGATTTGCTTTTGAATGTGAACATTACATGTAGACATACAGTTCCCAACCAAGAAAGTTAGTGTAAAAAAAGGTGGATTGCATGTTTTGCACGCAAATACCTGTAAAACTGAAACATTAAAGTCTATGCAGTTTTTGTAATGTCAACAACAGCCAGTATTTTGAAACCTGGTGTACTTTGATTTACTGCATGTACCTTGTGAAGTGAAAACAAGTGTTATTCTTTGACAGAATAATTTCATTTTGAGTCAGATTTCCAGTGTTTTGGTAAATTTAGTGTGTGCAGAGAAAGATGTGTTCTATTTTGAAATGAAGAGTTAGTATATATTTAACAAAATGTGTTTTTGAGAAGAAAATTATTAATTTGGCCAATTATGTTTTGTAGGTGTGAGTCTGTGTTGAGTTTAAATAAAGTATTTGAAGTATGGGTAAGCGCTTGTTAGTGATTGAAAAAAATTGTAATGTCGTCATTTTATCCCATTGTTCGACATTTGTGTGAAATTATCAAACAGATAATAATCAGAGCCGTACAATGTTGACCCATCTTGTTAACTATGCTTTGTGGGTGTTTCATATTTAAACAGCCAGTGAGTTTATTTATACATTGTTTTTTTAGTAGAACTCTAAACGATTTATAGATCTAGACCCTGAATTGAGCTCTCAAAGTGCATAAATTGATGTATAACTTTGAAATGATTGAAGAAATACAAAAATGTGATTTGAAGAGAGCAGGTCAGCGCAGGAAAGTCGCCACTCATCCCACAATGCCAGTATACAGTGCAATGCAGAGAGCTGCAACAGGCGCAGACGCTTTCCAGTCCTACCACATCTGCATCCAGAAAGGAAGGGAGTGGTTAGGTAGTGAATCCTGCCTCATGCTCGTTTGGATTGGCGGCCTGGGCCAGGTGACATTGGCAAACTGTGCCTGCCACTAAAAAGTTGAAAATATATCGACTTTTATGCGTATCTAAAAACCAAATGTGACACGGCGCAAGAGAGCACACACCAGGAACCACAGGAAAACAATGCTTTTACAGGCAACACGTTTCTAGCAACAGGTCTCAGTGTGATTGGCACCTCAGATATTCATTTTTATGCTTTGCCTTTAACATAGAATTAAAAAACACATTCCAGGGTAAGAACCTGGATTTTATCTGACAAAACTTGCAGAGATGTTAGCTTAGCATAACTAGCTTTGGCAGGGTGCAATACAATGTTGCTTACACTTCAATTTCTGAGAAAACATGTTTTCATGAAGTGATTATTTGACTTTTGCAAAAGTGTTGATGTAAACTTTTGCTTTCATCTCTAATACACTTTTGAAGCTTCATTAACAAATCCTACATTCATAAAACAACTTGGTTTATCACTGAATTAAATACACAGAGACAAGAGTCTTTTCTTGGTCTTGATTCAAGACCTTTTGGTGGTAAAACAGCTAGGCAGCCAGACGTTTTTAGCAGCGTTCAGGTGAAATGGACTAACTGAGCTGGAAGCCAAACGAGTACAATGAGTGCTGGGTCTCAGAATATGGACGAAGATTTGAGAGATTTGCTCGGGTTTAAGTGATGGTGGACACAGCTTGTTCCTCTTTAGACGATTGGTCGGGTCTGACTGCTGTTTACACTTAATTATCCCGACTGTGGATGAAGCTGTTAGCTAAATGCGTATTAGTGTTGAAGGGAGATGCTGCGACACAATGGTGGCTTTTCCATTTCGGCTAAAATATTCCAATATTCAGTTTGTGGTTTTAGGGTTTAGTGGTCACAGCAGAGCGCCAGAGTCATTTCCCCTGGAGAAGAAATCTGATTCGCTGCTACCTTCTTAATATTTCGGCTCCTCCAAAGCGAGGAGAGCTGCAGGGAAATATAATGGTGTGACTGATGGAATTAACCGCAGGGAATCTCCCCAGAAAACACTCGGCTAAATGAAGCCTCAGTCATCAGTGACAGACAATGATTATTCTGAAGACTGAGGGGAGTCCAACGGCTCAGACAAGAGGAAGGAAGGAGGGAATAAAATGATCCAACCAGAAGTTATTTAGTCTGTGGTTTTCTATATAGACAATTTATTGATTTAACATTCAACCATGCTATATTATATATTAGGATTGTAGCCTGTACTTCAAAATATCGTCAACGTCATATTTTGTCGTCGACGCATCAACACGCACACGTGGGTCACCCAAAACAAACAGTTCGCAATCGCACTTTGCAGAATGGAGATTGAAACTGCGACCTCCTCACAGGATTGTCAACGAAGCCCTGCAAAAATATCAAATAAATCAATTTAGTGCCAAGCCAAAGGCGTTGTTATTTGCAGTCTTTGCCAAATGGAGTTGGCATACCACAACAGCGATGTTGGAGCATCTAAAGCCGCATTCACATACGTCGCCCCTCGCTTTCTTGCTGAATTCTACTCGTAGACTCACTCACAGCGAAGGCACCCCCTTGTCTCAGGTGGAGTACTAGCTTTGGCTAAATTAATATTACGTTTGTGTAGTGTGTTGTGCAGCTTGAGTTCTATGCACTTCGGTAGTGCTAGCTAACTAGCATTGCTCTTCATGCAGTTTGTTTGTGCGTGGTTGGTAAGTAGTTAATGTGAGCTCACCACTAGCGGCTAGACAGCTGTGTGTTAGTTAACGTTTGTTAGCATTTAATGTTGGCTTGAATGGAAGCTGGCTTATGGCTGCAGGACACAGCTATCTAGCCGCTACTAACCCGCCACAAACAAACTGCACAGAGAGCTAACTCATGTTGTGGTCGTTTACGAGTCAAACATAACATTAGACTAATGTTAGCAGCTTATAGTATGCACCGTGAAGCTACGCTAGTTCGCTAATGTCAACTAACGGAGCCAAGCAATGTCAAGGCCAGCGCTGCACGTAAGCTGGTGCGCAGTGGTCATGAATTAATTAATGTTGTTATAAGCATTGAAAAAATTAAAATGAGCACCACATCCAAGTGTGATAGGGCTCATCAATAATGTTCACTGTGTAGATAGAGTACTCTACGGGCTTTTAGATTGAGTCAGTTTAATTTTGCATTAGGTTATATGTTGGGACTGTTATATTGTGTGAAACACTCAGGAGTTTCTGTACTGTGCACGACAAAGTGTTTGTTTTTGCATTGCATTTTTTTTATCTTTTGTAATTTTGTACAGGAGAGATTTTTGTTGGACTGTAAGAGTAAACAGGCTGGCCTATTTTGTATACATGTATTCTATATTTTTTATTCTGCTGTGCAAAACAGTGTCGTAAACTATGTTATTAAGAATTTTTGGGTATTTATTTGAGATGGATTATGGTTTTTATTAATCGAACAACAAAAAATAATCGTTAGACTAATCGTCCAATCAGTCAGTAGATTAGTTGAGTGATAAAATAATCGCCCGATTGATTTTTTTTAAATAATTGTTTACCCCCAGCCCTATTATATATATATCACTAAGCTATTAAATTACCTATATAGAACATTTTGTCCATCACATATGTGACCTGCCACAGCAAAACCAGCAACAAGTCGGGTGGGACGAATTTGCGGAAACTACGAAATAAGCTTTTTTTTTTCAAAATTAGTGATTTTCGTTTTTTTGCAGAATATGCAAGTTGACATCATGAAGAAGCCACTTTATGTTTCAAATAACAGTATTGGTTATCGTAAAAGTATACATTTTGTATTTGTAGTTTCAGAAAAAATCTGCTGTTGCCTGTGTCTTTGCTGGGGCTTGCACAGCAAAGCAGTTCATTTCCATACTGATCACCGTTGGCCATTCACGCGCTGTTATTTTTTCAGCCAATCACGTTAGAAGCGAAACACATGGCTACTTATTCAGCACCGTGTCCGCAGCCGATCAGTAGTGATGTCCAAATGAAGCTTCTTGAAGCATTTTCTTTATTTTCTGAGCGCAATAGATGGCGCTCTCTGTTCAACAAAGGGTTGAAAGGAATGGAAATATATCGGCCTTCAACCCTTTGTTGAACAGAGAGCGCCATCTATACACGTGCGCTTCACGGACATTTTTTTTTTTTTACTTTTTTAATAATTATATACATAACAAAAACTGTCGCGCCAGGGGAAACTTCACGGACTTTGCACAAAGAATATGGTCTACCCAGTGGTGCTGGCTTTCTTCGTTGCTGACGAATTCGAGCCGAGACATTTGAACTCCCTTTGTTGACGGAGGCTGAGGAATTTTCTCACATGGGAAATACCACGTGGTAATTCTAACCAACTAGGGCAACGTTGAGGGGAGTGTCTTATGTCCGCACTTATTTGAGACCATCTGCACAGAAAAGCATGCGGAGGGAGGTACCCTGGAGATACCACGAGTTTTTAAAGTCATGTGACATGTCGCAAAGGGAAGTAATCACCAGCATTTCTGACATTTTTTTCCCAGAATGCCTGGTTTTGCGAGGCAAATGCATGCGCATGCATGATTGGAAACGCGCCCTAATGCTTTGGAATTTGCAAGGAAGTGAAATCATGGTATGCATCTGTGTCTAATGTTTAGTGTTTTGCAATTTAAAAAAAGTGTGAAGCTGACATTGTGCTTATAGTTGTGCTAATCTGGTCCGGAGTTTTGCTCCTTGAGTGTAAGGTTTTCATAATTTTGTACGACTTTTGATTTTAGTGTTTATGCAATCCAAAAAAAAAAACTGTAAGAAAATGTAAGCATTGTAGAAATGTGTTCACTGACTGCATATTATGTGAAAACGACATGAAATGTGTAAATGGTATGGCCCCAAAAGAGCAATGTTGTGCTTATTTACCTACCAACTTTTTTAAGAATGTTTTTGACTGCCTATCAATAGACGTATTGCAAATAGTTAATAACTCCATTCAATCAGGCAATTTCCCAAAGGCCTTCAAAACTGCAGTCATTAAACCTCTTCTAAAAAAGCGGAGCCTAGATGCCTCTATTATCAACAACTACAGACCAATTTCAAATCTACCCTTCATAAGTAAAATAATTGAGAAAGTTGTCCTCCAACAACTAAATCACTTCCTGGCTTCAACTGGCTGCCACAACAACTTCCAGTCAGGATTTCGACCTTTTCATAGCACCGAGACGGCCCTTATTAAAGTTGTAAATGACATCCGTCTTAACACAGACTCTGGCAAAACTTCAATATTAATGCTATTAGACCTCAGTGCTGCATTTGACACTGTCGACCACTCAATACTCTTGGACAGGTTGGAAAACTGGGCGGGGCTCTCAGGCACAGTCTTAAGCTGGTTCAAGTCATATCTACAAGATAGGAACTATTTTGTTTCCATTGGCGACTTTGTATCAGAACCTACCAATGTAACGTGTGGAGTCCCCCAAGGTTCAATCTTGGGGCCGACTTTATTCAACATCTACATGCTCCTACTAGGACAAATCATGCAAAATAATAACATTGACCACCATTGCTATGCCGATGACACCCAAATTTATGTAGCACTATCACCAAACGACTATCGCCCCATAGATCTTCTGTGCCAGTGCATTGAGCAAGTCAAAGACTGGATGTGCCAAAACTTCCTACAACTAAATGAGGACAAAACTGAGATAATTGTTTTTGGTGCTAAAAAAGAAAGGTTTAAAGTAATTCAACACCTTCACTCTCTGTCCCTGAAAACCTCAAACAAAGCCAGAAATCTTGGGGTTATTATGGATTCTGATTTACATTTCGACAGTCACGTTTAATCAGTAACAAAATCAGCCTACTATCACTTAAAAAATGTAGCAAGACTTAGAGGGCTCATGTCAGCTCAAGACTTAGAAAAACTTGTACATGCCTTTATTACTAGTAGGCTAGACTACTGTAATGGTCTCCTTGCAGGTCTTCCGAAAAAAACTGTCAGGCAGCAACAGCTTGTTCAGAACGCTGCTGCTAGAGTTCTTACAAAGACCAAAAAATGTGAGCACATTACACCAATTCTTAAATCCTTGCATTGGCTTGCTGTATGTCAGAGGATTGATTTCAAAATCCTCCTGCTCACATATAAGTGGAAGTATATCACTGATATGCTCCCACTACATAATCTTCTGAGACCAATCTGTTAGTGATTCCCAGAGTAAACAACAATCACGGGAGAGCATCATTTAGTCACTATGCAACAAATAGCTGGAATCAACTTCCTGAAGATGTAAGACTTGCCCCAACTCTGACCACTTTTAAAACTAGACTGAAAACGTTTATGTTCACCATAGCTTTCTGCTAAATCTTTTAATGTCTGCACTGTTTTTAATTATTGCAAATATGTTTTTATTCTCCTTTCTTTCTGTAATGCATTTTTAAATTTGCCTTTATTTTCTTTTAATTCTTCTATTTTTTTTCTTCACTTTGTTCTATGATGTGAAGCACTTTGAGTCTGCCTTATGTATGAAATGTGCTATACAAATAAAGTTGCCTTGCCTTGCCTAATTGTGTTTAGAGTTTTGTAAATGTGACAACTGGTTGGACAAACGCTTGTTAGCGACTGAAAAAAAATGTAAATTGAGGGCATTTAGCAGATGCTTTTGTCCGAAGTGACTTCCAATAAGTATATTTGATGGAAGAAAGAAACAACATATCATTGCCGATAAAGTAAGAGCGAAATAATAGAAACAAGTGTAGGTTCTCATCTGAGTAAAGTAGTACCTTTTCAGAAAGGATACCTTAAGAACAACAGTGCTATGATCAAAGTGTTACAGGTAAGAACATAGAAGTGCTTTTTTATTTTATTTTTTTTGGGGGCTGGGGGGTCGAAGTGAGTCATGCTATGCAGAGTCGAGGTGAAGTCTGAACAGGTGAGTCTTGAGCCTTTTTCAGAAGATGGCAAATGACTCTGCTGTCCTGACATTAGTCGGGAGTTCGTTCCACCTCTGAGGCGCCAGAATAGAGAAGAGTCTGGACTTTGCTGAGCGACATTTGTTTGATTTCAGCGATGGTGGTACCAGCCGGCCAGCTGAAGTAGAGGAGCGAAGTGCTCGCTTCGGGGCGTGTGGTTTGACCAGTGTTTGAAGGTAGACAGGTGCCGTTCCATTGATGGCCCTGAAGGCCAGTTTCATCTTCTTGAATTGGATGCGGGCTGCAACAGGGAGCCAGTGGAGGTCACGGAAAAAGGGATCACATGGGAGAATTTGGGTAGATACACTGGATACACTGCAATGGTTTAGTCGCCGAGGCTGGGAGTCAAGCCAGGAGAGAGTTGCAGTAGTCAAGGCGGGAGATGACCAGTGCTTGGACCAGGAGTTGCATTGCGTCCTTCGTGAGGAAAGCCTGGATCCTGCGGATGTTGTAGAGGGCTAATCTGCAGGATCGGGCCACAGCAGTGATGTTGGGTGTGCAGGATAGTTGGTCATCGAGGATTACACCCAGGTTCCTTGCAGTTGACGACGGCAATACTGTCATGACAGTAACCGACAGGTCCATGCGAGGGCAGTCTTTCCCCGGGATGAAGAGGAGTTCGGATTTATTCAGGTTAAGCTTGAGGTGATGTTCAGTTGTCTAGGCGGAGATGTCTGCTAGACAGTCCGAGATGCGAGTTGCAATGTGAGTGTCAGAGGTTGGGGGAAAAGAGAGGCACAGCTGGGTTTTTTTTAATTTGTAGTTAGAGTGTAATTTCAGGACATTAACTATGAATTTGTTGTGCTGTATTTTACTCTTGACTTGTGCTTTTAGAGTTCCTTCATTCTTCAGATCTTCAAAGACAGTCTTCAGTGTTGCATCACCTTGCACATACATAGTGAGCAATACACAGCTCCTTTGATAGAAAGTACAAATGAAAAGTGTTAAATCTGAGGATTATCCAGAGAAGTAGTAAGAAGAAGTTTGTCTGGGACATGCTGTTTTGGAGTTTTTTACACTCACTTGTGATGAGCATTTGTAGCGTTTGGAAGTATTTTTAATATAAATTGAGGCAGACTGAGATTTGATGATGCATTTTTTTTTTTGCAGCTCACAACTTAACCGAAGAGTATTGTGGTCGGCAGCGAGAGTTACAGAATTAATGGTGTTGAACTGTTTTCCAGCAGTTGTACTGGATTTTCTCTCTGATCACTACATCCGCTGGTGATCAGCTCTCTTATCTGAGTTGCTGACTTCATCCCTTATCTCCTGACTCGACCTGTCCACTCCCTCATTTTTTTCCCAGATTAATCTCTGTCTGTTTCTGGCCGCTGTCAGAGAACTAGGCAGTAAATGTGATTAGTGATGGTGGCTGAGGGAAGCCCTGGCCTGAGGCTCTTTGGCTTTTTCCAGACCTTTTACTTTTTTTCCAATGAAGTGACGAATTGAGGGTGACATTCAGTCAGTCAGGGAGGAAGACAAAGGCAGAACAAGCCTCCCTCTGTCCGCCATACAACACACATCGGTCACGGTCTCTTTGTGAAACTACGACTCAAACGAAATCCAATTTCATGACACTGAAAAATAAATGAATAAAAGCTTCTCGGCCGCAACGGATGCCTTCATTTACCTCTCCAGCAGTGACACGGCACATACAAATATGTGCCTTCATGAATAAACGAATACATAAATAACGCATATATCATGAATTATTCAAATCTTCCAGCAACGATGTAGGTGGGAGTGGATGCTAACTAGCTCTGACAAGAGATTCACGTGGGGAAAAGTAATAAAGGTTCAAATAACCTCGGTGGGGCTGCAATCACTTTGTTTTAATCTGAAGATGCTGAGTGTGTTTCTTGGATCGGACACGTGGTTTTACGAGACTGTCCTTCTGTTGTCTCCATTCTGCCTCATACAATGGGCATTCTGCTGTTTTAGCAGATAATAGTAATTGTAAAAAAGCAAATGTGTGTTTTGCTCACTCTTTTTCTTTCTCTGGGCAACTTAAGGCTCAGCCGTCGCTATGTTGAGGTGATGAAACACAATAAAAATGCTCCCAATTTCATATTGTTCACCTCTAAATTACTAAAATGACAGGATGGATCAGTAGGACTCCATACTTCTGCCTGAGGTAAGACAGAAGATCAGGCGGATGAACCTGGACAGGTTGTATGCTTGATGGCTGTGTCACTAGGCATCTGACTGGATGATTGTGGGCTGCCGTTTTGAAAATGTATTGACTCTGAAAATCATGAGCGTGTTCTAGTCTGAGATATGTGAGAATGTGCAAAGTGTCCTGAGATAACTGGAATTGAATAGAATTGAATTGCTTGAATTCAAGCCATTTCAATCTGGACCAACCGGCTTGTTTGGAAACTTCCTTCTCTATTATGAACATAGTTAACTGAAATGTGTTAGTGGAAAACATTTCGATAGACAATGGTTCATTAAAACCATTTCCAGATGAGCAGAGGGAGAATGTAAACGCTTCAGCCTATTTATAATGATTTTGTTCTATATGGCGTTATATTTCTGCCACATTTATGAAGGAGCAATGTGAGATTTTGAGCGCAGAAAAATATATTTTGCGAGCACAGAAATGATATTTTGAAGAGAAATGATACGCGAGCAAAACATAATGTCATTTGAGCAGGCAAAAATATATTACTTTCACTCAGTTTTACTCATGCCCTCCTCAAACTCTTTCTCGCTGCACTGCAGACCGCTGCACGCGCGCTCTCAATCTGTCCCTTCTGTGCACGCTCAACTTTGTCTGTACGCTCGCTCAATTTGGCAGAGCGTTACAAATGTGCCACAAATCAACCAATCAGAGACTTGGAGAGGCTTAATTCTGATTGGCTGTTTCGTCTCCAATCACAACGCTTCCATAACATGCCGAATGAGTGGGATTTTAGATTTCCAGCCGGCAGAATGGCTATAAATTCATACCTCACTCACCTGACGTTGTGGCGTATTATTGTTTTCACCATTTGATTGTGGCATTCTGCTGTCAGTTTTATTACATCATTTTGGACCCCCCACTGCTTAAACCATGGGTTCCCAAACTCTATCAATGTGGGCCTCCCCTCTGAAAACAGTGACACCTCCTCTTTCTAAACTGGGGCCATGATTAAGAGGGACGGCCATGGGCATTCGTATTGTGCCGCTAGAGGTGAAATTCTGACGGCGCAAGACGGACAAAAGCGAAATCATTTGCCAAGAATGTTTTCATTACAGTTTTTTTCAATTGCTAACAAGCACTTACCCATACTTCAGATACTTTTTCTAAACTCTTAACAAAGACACACACCTACAAAACACAATTGGCCAAATGGATCATTTTCTTCTCAAAAACACATTTTGTTATATACTAACTCTTCATTTCAAAATAGAACACATCTTTCTCTGCACACACTTTACCAAAACACTGGAAATCTGACTCAAAATGAAATTATTCTGTCAAAGAATAACACTTGTTTTTACTTCACAAGGTACATGCAGTCAATCAAAGTACACCAGGTTTCAAAATACTGGCTATTGTTGACATTACAAAAACTGCACAGACTTTTATGTTTCGGTTTTACAGATATTTGCATGCAAAACATGCAATCCACCTTTTTTTATACTACATTTCTTGGTTGGGAACTGTATGTCTACATGTACTGTTCACATTCAAAAGCATTCCAGTAAAAAGCAAATGTTTTTTTCCTTTACTTTTTACTACAGGAGATACAGTATGCTTACTGTTTACAGTATGATAGAACAGAAAAAGTTTTACAGTATTGCTTACATTGAACAAAATATCCATGAAACACACAAGAGCATTCTGGGGAAAAAAACAGCAAAAAGCCAGGATAAAAAGTTTGTCTTTTTCTGTTTCCGAAAACATCACTCCTCAAAGTCCTCCTTTCACTGTATAGGTGTCAGTGTAATAGAAAAAATAGCCCCTACCACTGAGTCTAAACCAGCCCAATTTAGCGAACATAAATCAGCTGTGTGTAAATTATTCAATTGTTTGTTTATTATCAGGTGAGATATATTGTTTCTGAACTGATATCATTGAAGAATCAGAGGTTTAATACTGTATCTAAGGTTCGGAATATTGTTTTTGCTATTGTGGGATGTTGTGTGTTAACATTCGTAAATAATACAAAAACAGTCCATAATTTTGTTGGGAGGTATAGCTTGGTATAGCAATCCAGCCTCCAGGAAACGTGTACTAGTTTTTCTTTTTGAGACAGGATGGGCCTGTTACACAGGTTTTAATCTTCATGCTCAGGTCGTCTCACTGTTGGAAGACATAACTCACCTGACGTTGTGGCGTATTATTGTTTTCACCATTTGATTCTGCCATTCTGCCGGCTGGAAATCTAAAATCCCACTCATTCGGTGTGTAATGGAAGCGTTGTAATTGGAGACGAAACAGCCAATCAGAATTGAGCTTCTCCAAGTCTACGCTTCTCCGAGCGTACAGACAAAGTTGAGCGCGCACAGAAGGGACAGATTGAGAGCGCGCGTGCAGCGGTCTGCAGTTCAGCGAGCAAGAGTTTGAGAGAGGGCATGAGTAAAACTGAGTGAGAGTAATATATTTTTGCCTGCTCAAATGACATTATGGGCCCTAGTTTCGTAGACCAGCGCAGGGCGGCGCAGGGTGGCGCAGTGCAAGTTTCGACCCGCGCAGCCTTGCGCACCGTCAGTTTGGCAGTTTGGTGGATCGCCTGCGCCAAGATGGGTGTGGCGGCGCAGCAGGGGGAGGCGTCACAGATTCAGCTTGGCGTAGCGGAAGTTTTGTGGCGTAGCGGAAGTTTTTCGCCGAGACTGCGCTGAAAGCTCGCCAGCTCCGACCTGGTCTACTTTCGGCGCAAGGCGTAAATAAAGTCCATTGATTCAATGCGAATCACAGCAGGCGGATCGGAAGTTTGGCTGACGGCGCGCAGTGCGCACACGTCACCGAGACCTCACAGGCAGGTTTCCACAGTTCCAGGCACATTTAAATGCAATAAATAATCACAACAAACACTATTTAATGCAACTAATGTATCAACACGTGAATTTATATCTATATAGATTGTCCCGTCACATCTGACTCAGATCAAAGGCGGATTGCACACGTAACGGAAACTCAGCCTCTCGGACCAAAACATCTCCCTCTCTCTCTCCTGTTTTTTATAATATCGGCATTATTATTATTATAATACGCACGCACAGCGCGTGGTGGGAGCGGCGGCGCTGCTTCTGTCATCGGGTTGTCAAGTGACGGAACTTGCACTGAACCTCCCCTAACGCATTAAAGGTGAGGAGAGTATGGCGTCATTTCAGTGCCAAAATCCGCGAGCATAAAAACCATATTCAGCGCGCATAAGACCACTCTCTGCGCGCTCGCCGTCACTCTCTGCGCGCTCGGCGTCACTCTCTGCGCGCTCGCCGTCACTCTCTGCGCGCTCGCCATCACTCTCTGCGCGCTCGGCATCACTCTCTGCGCGCTCGCGGTCTCTGTGCACACGCTCGCTGTCACTCTCTGTGCCTTCTACGCGCTCGACTTTGCTGAGTTTTGGCACTCTGGGGGCGGGCATTGAATAGACGGCCCCGCAACCCCCCCCTCATTTCTGATTGGTCACTTTAAACGCCTACTACTGTCTCCAGGTCAGAGCCAATCCGAGGCAGAGTAGGGCGGGTCATCATTGCAGTTGGCGGCAGCATTTGATGGGATTGCGGATGAGATGTCAGAAAAACAAGAGGTAAGTTGAGGAACAAACATATTTAAATTATGAATTTATTGAACAGCTTGCGAGTAATTGTGATGGAGATCCGCAATCTCTCATCTCAATTCCGCCATCAAATGCTGCCGCCAATTGCAATGATGACCCGCCCTACTCTGCCTCGGGTTGGCTCTGACCTGGAGACAGTAGTAGGCGTTTAAAGTGACCAATCAGAAAGGAGGGGGGGTTGCGGGGCCGTCTATTCAATGCCCGCCCCCAGAGTGCCAAAACTCAGCAAAGTCGAGCGCGTAGAAGGCACAGAGAGTGACAGCGAGCGTGAGCACAGAGACCGCGAGCGCGCAGAGAGTGACGGCGAGCGCGCAGAGTGACGGCGAGCGCGCAGAGAGTGACTGCGAGCGCGCAGAGAGTGACTGCGAGCGCGCAGAGAGTGACCGCGAGCGCGCAGAGAGTGACGGCGAGCGCGCAGAGAGTGACTGCGAGCGCGCAGAGAGTGACCGCGAGCGCGCAGAGAGTGGTCTTTATGCGCGCTGAATATGGTTTTTATGCTCGCGGATTTTGGCACTGAAATGACGCCATAGGAGAGGAGCTCATTTGATTGGTGAAGATCTGAATCGGCTGTATTAATCCCAGTCCACGCCTCGTCTCCTCCTCGTCTCCCACTCACGCCTTCTTCTCCTCCATCTTTCCCACTTGCGCCGGTGGGCGAGACGGGAGGTGTGCCTGCGCGAGCCTGCGCGGTGCACGAAACTTGCAAAGTCCAGGCGGACACGCCCCGTCGCCGCGGCGCAGGTGCGCTGAAAGCTGACTGCGCCTGGTCTACAAAACTTGGGCCCCATGTTTTGCTCGCCTATCATTTCTCTTCAAAATATAATTTCTGTGCTCGCAAAATATATTTTTCTGCACTCAAAATCTCACATTGCTCCTTCATAAATGTGGCACAAATATAACGCCATAGTTCTAAAGACAATTTTTTTTGCGAATGTATTCTGTGTGTAACGGAAGACTATTCATGCCTGCGTGGACAGACAAGTCCATGGTCCACCAACATCACAGAATCTGATGGCTAGAAGAATTCAATGTGACAGGCGTTAACAACAGCAAAACATGTCAAAACCTCCTAGCATACTATACATCAGTTCAGTGTAATCCAAGGGCCCTAGTTTCGTAGACCAGGCGTAGTCAGCTCTCAGCGCACCTGCACCACACCGACGGGGTGTGTCCGCCTGGACTTTGCAAGTTTCGTGCACCGCGCAGGCTCGCGCAGGCACACCTCCCGTCTCGCCCACCGGCGCAAGTGGGAAAGAGGGAGGAGAAGAAGGCGTGAGTGGGAGACGAGGAGGAGACGAGGCGTGGACTGGGATTAATACAGCCGATTCAGATCTTCACCAATCAAATGAGCTCCTCTTCTCACCTTTAATGCGTTAGGGAGGTTCAGTGCAAGTCCCGTCACTTCAAATCAAATCAAATCAGACTTTATTTATATGGCACTTTTCATACATATAGTAGCACAAAGTGCCTCACAAAAAATAAAAGCGAACAAAACAAAAACAAAACAAGATGTGAGCAACAAAGAACACCACGAAACCAAAACCTCCCACCCCCACAAATATATAGACAGAGATACACAGAGACATACACACCCACACACATAAACATACACACACAAATACACACCCACACACATAAACATACACACACAAATACACACCCACACACAAACACTAACTGTTGCTGAGGAGACATGGCTGGGCATCGAGATCTGAGGTGAGGAAGAAGCTACCTTTGGGGGCCGTACACACCGAGAGGAATCATGGTCCATGCCTGCAGGGGGCGCCGCCACAGGGACCTCCCCAGCCCAGGCAGACAGGAGGCTCCACACCACGGTGTAGAGCTCTCCAACCACCCGGGCCATGGCCGTCCACAGGACAGCACCCCCAACGTTGGACCAGAAACAACTCCCGGTGTTGTAGGCCCCCAGGAGGAAACACTGGAAAATCGAGGGGCTAAAACAGTAAAATAAGGTAAAAGGTAGAAGCTAAAATCTGAGGGAATAAAAACAATAAAACAACAAAAACAGTAAAATTCATAAAGATGTATAAAATAAAGTAAAATAGACCCAATAAATAACAATAACAATAAAAATAAATAAAATATATAAAACAGTAAAGCAGGATAAGCTAAAATAGATAATATAAATAGAATAATAATAAAAAATGTAAGAAGCATAGAAGGAATTAAACAAGTCAGTTAAAAGCTTGATTAAAAAGGTGGGTCTTGAGCCTCTTTTTAAAAACATCAACATTCTCTGCGGCCCTGAGGTTCTCCGGCAGGCTGTTCCACAATCGGGGGCCATGGTAACTGAACGCCGCCTCCCTGTGTGTTTTAGTTCTTACTTGTGGTATGGTTAAAAGGCCAGCACCGGAGGACCTCAGGGTCCGTGAGGGTTGATAGGGTAAAATTTGTGCAGACAAATAAGAAGGCCCGAGACCATTGAGACATTTAAAAACTAGTAAAAGAACCTTAAAAATCGATCCTGAAGCGCACAGGGAGCCAATGCAGCGATTTTTAAAACTGGTGTAATGTGCCCCGCCCTCTGGTCCTAGTCAGCACGCGTGCGGCTGAGTTCTGTAGTAGTTGTAAATTGTATATGTTCTTTTTGGGAAGACCAGAGAGCAGGGCATTACAATAATCTAAACGACATGAGATAAAAGCATGCATCAGCACCTCCGTACTGGCAACCCGATGACAGAAGCAGCGCCGGCGCTCCAACCACGCGCATCACGCGCTGTGCGCGCATCACGCGCTGTGCGCGCGTATCATAATAGTAACAATGCCGATATTATGGGAGAGAGAGAGGGAGAGAGAGAGGGAGATGTTTTGGTCCGAGAGGCTGAGTTTCCGTTACGCGTGCCATCCGCCTTTGATCTGACGTCAGATGTGACGGGACAATCTATATAGATATAAATTCACGTGTTGATTCAATTAGTTGCATTAAATAGTGTTTGTTGTGATTATGTATTGCATTTAAATGTGCCTGGAACTGTGGAAACCTGCCTGTGAGGTCTCGGTGACGTGTGCGCACTGCACGCCGTCAGCCAAACTTCCACTCCGCCAGCTGTGATTCGCCTTGAATGAATGGACTTCATTTACGCCTTGCGCCGAGAGGAGACCAGGTTGGAGCTGGCGAGCTTTCAGCGCAGTCTCGGCGAGGCTTTTTGCCACGAAACTTCCGCTACGCCAAGCTGAATCTGTGATGCCTCCCCCTGCTGCGCCGCCACACCCATGTTGGCGCAGGCGATTCACCAAACTGCCAAACTGACAGTGCGCAAGGCTGCGCGGGTCGAAACTTGCATTGCGCCGGCTCCGCCACCCTGCGCTGCGCCAAGAAACTAGGGCCCCAAGTCTCTTTATCCAGCTGTATGCTCGCTACTGCCCAAATACATGTGCCTTCACTAAAACCTCACTGTTTTTAAAAAAAAATAAGGTAAAACCAGGTGAGTAATTGATAAACGACTGGTCATACAAGTCTGAACAGCTCTATAGTATGTTGGAATTGCAATGGCTTAGTCAGTCAATTTGAACCTTCAGAGATCTGCAGGATCCCGGTCAACATACTGTCTTCGTTACGTCAGTGTTGTAGCAAGAGTGAAGATACTGGTATCATATGAAACTTAAAAACCTTTGTTTGCTTGTCAGGAAGGAGGTGGATACTTCAAAGTTAGACTACATTTTAGCAAGGGAAAACCACATGTTCCTTGACCTCTTGACTCATTCAGAGGATGGACAGCACTATGTACACTGTCATTAAAGATTTTACCGAGCAGCTCGCCAAAGAGATGCAATTCTTGCAGAAATCTCCAAATGTCAAAAGTTTCAGTAACTAAATCACAGCAGGACTGTTCCTCAATGTTTTGGTGTCTTAATGTTGTATTTTGGAGGGATTTTTGACCTTCTGTCGTAAAAATGACAGATTCATGACTCCAACAACTGACACTTCTGCTGAGTTGCATTTCAAATTAATCTTCAGGTTTGCAGCTTTCAGATGATGTAGAACACTTCTATGTGCATCTCTTAAAGTTAATTACATTTCCATGCAGAAATCAGTCATTGAAGGTAAATTGAAGTGAGCTTTGTATCATTGAAACTAACTGGCCTCATCACAGATCCAACACATTGTTCTAACTTTTGCAGTTTAATTTTTTCTGGGTGTTTCTCTGATGAAAAGCAGCTGTTAGAGGAAGAGACATTTTCCTGAAGAGTAAAGAAGCCAAAGATTACGATCCAGAAAGGTCAGTTCTAAGAGGTCAGAGATCAGCTTCATCTCCTCTTCTACTTTTATGGTATTTCTGTACACCTAACTACAGTTGAGCAGGGAAAATCGACTAAAAATAAATCCTTTAATAAGACATACAATGTGAATAGTTATTTCCTAATTAGCTCACATATTCTTTTTGAATGTCTGTGAGATGCTTTTTAAGTTGTACAGTGACCATGAATGTCAACACATTAATCACCACAAACATTTCCATTCAGGAAAACCATCAGACTTGTTTTTTTATGCCGCAGAATTAAGTCAGAAGAGATATCGATGTATTAATATCGGTAATTATGCAAAAAAGCTGAATCCATGAGTATTATTCTGCTAAAAATACAAATCAGTTTGTCGCAGCTCTGAGCAGCAGTTTAATCTCAAAGTCTTTCTTTGATAACTCAGCTCTTGTTTGGTACAAAAATACTCTCATCTACAATATAACATATTGTGCAAACTCCCACTTGAACTCCGAGTAGATCACTCCTCATCTTTTCTATACATATTTTTCATCCGGTCAGTGAAAGCTGCTGTGAGCAGAGCTGTCTCATGAAAGACGGCGTCTGCAGCAATCACTTGGACATCTGCTGCTGCTTTGAGGCGAGTCATTGTCTGCTCCGTGTGTCCGAACGCCACAGGCTACGAGCTGGCCTCAGCTGTCTGCGGCGAGCACTCGCCGTATAAGGGGGGGTCTGTTTGGCTAGGAGGAAATCGATGAAGACCGGGGGGATTTGTTGGGGGGTAGTAGACCACCATGGGCTCACCAGATGATGCTGCTGCTGGAGGGAAAACTACCATCACTGGGGAAGAATGCCTGTTTCTCATAACATACTGAAGTATGTGTGTCATGATGGAATCATTTAATGTGCCGATCAGTGTTGTAAACGACAAAGACAGCGTGGGAAGACCAAGTGGGTGTAAAGATATCAACTGATGTATAGTCATAAACAAGCTGTGGATATATTAAGACAAGACAGTACAGAAAATAAAACAAAAAAAGACATAAATTATATTCCATAGCATGTCTTCTTCCAGATTGCGGAAATTAATAATTTATTTTTCTACTTTCTTATTGATTTCTCATAAAGTCAACAAAAATGCTTAATTTGCATATAAACACAAACAACATTTAATACAAACAAGAACTAGGCCTAAACCTAGTTAAGCTGGACCTGGATACATGCCAGTGAAAAATGGTGAGGAATTATGATTAATGTTCATAACTATCCTATGGCTAACACAGCAGTAGTGTTTACACTTTATGATTTCACCTTTGATATGATTATATCAATGGAGGAAGGGTAGCGGTGAGGGAAGCACATGGGATTCGGTTTCCGATAAACTTGTCTCTTAGCGTTTTACGAAGATTATTAAGGTGGAACTTTTTATGTAATGTTGCGTGTCGATCGATGAATTAAGCTTCGATGAATGACTTAATGCAATGGTTGCTTGCTACTGTTCGTAGAGGGCAATTAACGTGTTTCAGCATGCATCAAAACATTTGTAGCTCCAAATGTAAAATTATTGATTGTATCATAAGTGACAATGAAAAAAGATGGAAATGCTCAAGGTGAAGTTATTCAGGGGAAACCAAACATTAAACTCAAAATGGGAAAATGGAAAAACTTAAATAAAAAATGTTATGTGTGGGATTAGAAAATTGTTTCCCCGTTTACGATACGATACGATAAACTTTATTGTCCGTTCAGGGAAATTTGTCTTGGACACTGTAGCTGCGCCATAAATGCCTTAACGGCCACAATGACAAAAACAAACAACAAAAGAACAATACACCTCAACCATATTAATCCAACAGCATTGCACATATCCCATAACATAGCATATATTCCATAACATAACACATATTGCACACATCCCATAACATAACACATATTGCACTCATCCCACAACATAGCACATACATACACCTCATAAATTCACCATGGTAAGAGCACTATAAGAGTTATTGCACAGACTCGTTAAGAAATTTGATAGAAGTTGGGATAAAATAATTCTTAAAACGGTTGAGTTTACAGCGAGGGACTCTGTATCGTCTACCTGAGGGTAGGAGGTCAAACTCTGAGTGAAGGATGTGGGAGGGGTCATTCACTATCCTCAGGGCTTGTCTAAAAACCGTTTGCTCATACATGGACTGCAGAGTCTGATTGTCGCTTTTCCCAATGACCTTCATGGCCGTGTTTACTAGGCGAGCAAGCTTAGTCTTTAGTTTTATGGAGAGGTTGCCATACCATGATGACATCCCATATCTGATTAAGCTCTCAAGCACTGCCTGGTAGAATAAAAACATGATATTTTTGTCTACCCCATATACTCTTAGTCTGCGTAGAAAGTACAATCTCTGTTGTAGACGAGAACACAAGTTATCCACATGCACATACCAACTAAAGGTGTCATCTAAATGAACTCCAAGGTATTTGTAAGAGCTGACCTGCTCAATGGGGGAGTCATGTATGACAACAGGACTATGGTCCCCTACTGATCTAGGGTCCAGGACCAACTCTTTAGTTTTTTTAACATTCAGAGAGAGGTAGTGAGCATCACACCATTGCACGAAGTTTTCTATTTCAGAGAAATAGGCTAAAGTGCTGGAGTCTTTGTGCAGTAGACTAAGGATGGCGGTATCGTCAGAAAACTTAAAAACAAGGTTCCCTGTGTGGCTGTTTGTACAGTCATTAGTGTACAATGTAAAAAGGACCGGGGAGCTCACACAACCCTGTGGGGCACCTGTGCTGATAGATTTGCAATCTGAGAGCGTGTTATTGACTCTCACCTGCTGACTTCGATTGGTTAAAAAGGAAAAATACCACTTGATTAAAAAAGGATTAACACTCATCTGCTTCAGTTTAGAAATAAGCAGATGGGGTTGAAGTGTACTAAAAGCCGAGCTAAAATCAATAAATAAGATCCGTGCATATGCTTTTGGGCATTCCAAGTGCTTGACAGTGAAGTGAGTGATGCTATTAATGGCATCATCAGTGCCCCTCCCTTGCCTATAGGCAAACTGGTATGGGTCAAGTACCAAGTTGACCTCCGCTTTAAGCACAGATAGCATGTATTTCTCAAAGCTTTTCATTACAATTGAAGTCAAGGCCACAGGTCTGAAATCATTATTATCAACTGGGCACGGTTTCTTAGCTACAGGAACTATGGTGGATTTTTTCCACAAAGCAGGAACAGTGTGCGAGTCCACAGACCGCTGAAAGATGGGGCACCAAGCTGGAATAAGCTCTTCTGCACATGCCTTTAAAAGCAGTGCAGAAATGCCGTCCGGGCCAGTGGATTTTTTAGTGCACACATGTTTAAATATAGACTGAATCCTGAGTGGATCAATTATAATCCTACAGTTTACATCAGTTAAGATAGTTCCCATGACATTATTAGATTCCACAGAGAAGTCGTGGTTTCCAAATCTGAGAAAGAAGTCATTTAGTTCATTTGCCTTCCCGAGATCATCATCCGTAGTGAGGCGTTTCTTGGTGGTGTTCATATTTGTTATTGCTTTCATAGAGTCCCACAGCTTTTTTGAATCCATTGACATAAAAGTCTGCTCTATGATATCCTTGTGATGCTTCCTGGCTTCCCTCAGCCTCTGGTTGAGTTCTCTTTGCAACATTTTCAATCCTGCTCTGTCATTATTTTTAAAAGCTAGCTTTTTCCTATTAATACAATCCTTCACACTCTTGGTGATATAAGGCTTGTTGTTGGGATACACAACAATATCATTTTTAGTAACCACATTGTCTGCACAGAAATGAATGTAGTCTGTAATTGCTTCTGTAGCCTCATCAATCTCCAAATCAGAGAATATGTCCCAGTCTGTGCAGAGAAAAGACCCTTTAAGTGTTTCTATGCTGTCCTTGTCCCACACTGTCACTGTCTTAGTTTGTGGTTTACTCCTTTTAAAGACAGTCTTATAGATTGGAATTAGCTGGACAGTGTTATGGTCAGAGTTAGACAGTGGGGGCAGTGGTTTTGCAGTGTATGCATTTTTTATATTTACGTAACATTTATCTAAGACTCTGTTCTGTCGTGTGTCGCATGTCACATATTGTTCAAATCCAGGGAGAGATAGTTCCAATTTGCATTGATTGAAGTCCCCGAGAACCACAATCGGGGCTCCCGGTGTACGTTGCAGTAGTTGGTGAACGCAGTCTGCTATTCTAGTTGCAGCTCTTGCTGCGTTCCCACTGGGGGGGACATACACCGCACATATTAAAACATTTCCGAACTCCCTCGGCAAGTAATGGGGTCTTAGAGACAGGCACAGCATCTCTACGTCAGCTGTGCATACAGTCTCTCTCACAGTGTAATTCTTACACCAGCTGTCATTCACAAACAGACAGACCCCGCCCCCTCGGCTCTTCCCTGACAGCTCTGTTCTGTCCGCTCGGATGAGCGAGAACCCGTCCAGCCGAATGAGGGAGTCTGGAATATCTTGATGGAGCCACGTTTCTGTGAAGACCATCACGCTCGATTCCCTGTACTCGAAGCAGATTTTGCTGTTCACACGGAGCTCCTCCATTTTGCTCCTCAGCGATCTGACGTTGCTGAGTAGCAGGCTGGGCAGCGGGGGTCTATTTCCTCTTCTCCGAAGACGCTGCCGTATTCCGCCTCGTCTGCCTCTCCGCCGTTGTCTGCCCCTGGCCGGTTGTATTTTCAGATCATCAGGCAGATCAGCCGGTGGGATCGATCCCATGGGACGGAGGGACATCAGTGCATGCTTGGAGTAGCACAGTGACGGCGCCGGCCCCGTCTCCTCACGTGTCCGAGCCGCTGCTCGATAAGTCGCCAGCAGTTCCCAAACAATCAGCGCCAAGAGTACTCCTTGTGCAAAACACTTAAAAAAGGCATAAAAACGGCAGCAGCACGCGTCCGGGTCGCCAGCAGAGCAGCGCCACCTTTAAATATTTTTAAAACTTTTCAGTTGACCATGATGTTTTAAAACGCAGACTTTTGAGCTCCGGACTGTCAGAAGAAGCAACTGCTTGGCTTTCTAACTATCTTAGCAATCAGACACAGTTTGTTAAATATGATATGCTCTGATAATCTGTTCATAAGGGGGTGCCGCAGGGTTCTGAATTAGTTCCACTTTTATTTACTATTTATGTGAACGATCTGGATCATGAGACAAATGCTAAATTCCATTTTTATGCTGATGACACAGTTGTATACTGATTTGCTGCATCTCTTGCTCAGGCCATTGAATATTTGCAAAATGCATTTTATATTTTACAAAATAAGCTGCATGAGGTGACGCATGTTTTAAATACAGATACGACCAAAATGATGATGTTCAACTCAAAGTATCAGACACAAAGGGCCCTAGTTTTGTAGACCAGGCGCAGTCAGCGCGCAGCGCACCTGCGCCACGCCGACGGGGTGTGTCCGCCTGGACATTGCAAGTTTCATGCACCGCGCAGGCTCGCGCAGGCACTCCTCCCGTCACTCCCACCCGTGCAAGTGGGAAAGAGGGAGGAGAAGAAGGCGTGAGTGGGAGACGAGGAGGAGACGAGGCCTGGACTGGGATTAACACAGTCGATTCAGATCTTCACCAATCAAATGAGCTCCTCTCCTCACCTTTAATGCGTGAGGGGAGGTTCAGTGCAAGATCCGTCACTTGACAACCCGATGACAGAAGCAGCGCCGCCAGCTCCCACCACGCGCATCACGCGCTGTGCGCACATATCATAATAATAACAATGCCGATATTATAAAAACCAGGAGAGAGAGAGGGAGATGTTTTGGTCCAAGAGGCTGAGTTTCCGTTACGCGTGCCATCCGCCTTTGATCTGACGTCAGATGTGACGGGACAATCTATATAGATATAAATTCACGTGTTGATTCAATTAGTTGCATTAAATAGTGTTTGTTGTGATTATTTATTGCATTTAAATGTGCCTGGAACTGTGGAAACCTGCCTGTGAGGTCTTGGTGACGTCCGCCAAACTTCCACTCCGCCAGCTGTGATTCACCTTGAATGAATGGACTTTATTTG
The DNA here is from genome assembly GCA_029853015.1 of Chelidonichthys spinosus. Taxonomy (NCBI): domain Eukaryota; kingdom Metazoa; phylum Chordata; class Actinopteri; order Perciformes; family Triglidae; genus Chelidonichthys; species Chelidonichthys spinosus. Next base: position 24,475,514 of record CM056823.1, read on the forward strand.
CGCCTTTCGCCTTGCGCCGAGAGTAGACCAGGTTGGAGCTGGCGAGCTTTCAGCGCAGTCTCGGCGAGGCTTTTTGCCACGAAACTTCCGCTACGCCAAGCTGAATCTGTGACGCCTCCCACTGCTGCGCCGCCACACCCATCTTGGCGCAGGCGATCCACCAAACTGCTAAACTGACCGTGCGCAAGGCTGCGCGGGTCGAAACTTGCATTACGCTGGCTCCGCCACCCTACGCCGCCCTGCGCTGCGCCAAGAAACTAGGGCCCAATATGTACCCAAAGTGGTCACCCTGGATGGAAAGGAAATAGAGCTTGTTAAATCTTTCAAATACCTTGGTATTTGGATTGATGACTCCCTTACATGCAAACCACATATACTACACCCTGTGAAAAGGCTGAGGCTAAAATTGGGTTTTTATTTTCAAAACAGGTTGTGCTTTTCTTTTAATGCAAAAAAGCATCTGGTTGCAGCAACTTTAATCCCCATGTTAGATTTGGTGATCTGTTGTACATGCACGCCTCTGCCCAATGTCTTCATGCGATGGACACACCTTACCATGCAGCACTATGGTTCAACAACCAACTGTAAGCCTCTGACTCATCATTGTGAGTTGTACTCCCAGGTAGGATGGCCTTCTCTGGCAGCCCGTAGGCTCATACATTGATACACCCTTATATATAAGACAATTCTTGGACGGCTGCCACCTATGTGTTTTTTTGTTTTTTTATCAGTCGGAAAAATACTGGACTCCCAGGACTTTTTTTTTTTAAATTGAAAAAAGAGCTTTTGGGTATTCTGCTCCCTCGGCCTGGAATTTATTGCAGAATACTCTGAAAACAAGGAGCTTTCAAATCAAGAGTTAAAGACTTAGAAGCAGATTCCGTAAGATGTAAATGTTTTTAACTGAATAGGTTCCATAACTGGCTCACAGAAAGTTTCTTTGCTTATTGTTATTTTAATGTAAATCATAGTGTTTTACATTTTTGTTCTTGTCTCAATTTGTATGTTTGTAAATGTGTATTTGCTGCTGACTGTTTTGGCCAGGTCTCCCTTGAAAAAGGGGTTTTTAATCTCAACGGGACAAACCTGGTTAAATAAAGGTTGAATAAAAATAAATAAGATAACAGAGGTCTGAGCCATGTCTGAATCCAGCTGTAGTCACCCGTGTAAGGGAGACTAGAGACAATCTATCAATCCATGTTGCACCTGTGTGGAACTGTTTACGTTCTCAACACACATGTAAGCTACATCGCTACATCAAATGTCCATTCAAAGACGAGATAAATCAGATAACAACCATCAAACTACATTAGCTCACAACTACAATGCACACACGTAAAGCTAGTTAGATTACATACTATATATATATATATATTATATATATATATTTAATAATTGCAATCAGTCTCTACTAGAACACAATTAACAATGGAAGTGTCATTGTACTTTTGATATAAGTCATAATTGATGTTAAATATCCATGATACTCAAGACTTGGGTGTCATAAATCATGCTTGTCTTGGAAAAAATGAGACAATGAAAACATTCTGAAGATTCTGTACTTTGATGTAGAGGTATTTATCTCTTTTGTCCCACCACCTTGATGTGCTGGCATATAGTGCGACAAAGTATTCAATGTTTAAAACGTTATGGAATAACATTATGGAAGGGTTAATAAAGTTTGGTTCATCAACGTTCTATTTTCCCCCGTCGCCATGGCAAGGCGTCCCCCCCGTTGACCCCCCTTAGCTGCGCGAGTTTGACAGTGCGTGCGTGTATGTCAACACCAAAACACCAAGGAAGGCTGAGGAATAGTCACCCACTTATATTAATAATAATAATAATAGTCATAATAAACTAATAGTATAAAGCAGCCATCCCCAATTAGCGGACCCAGTGACACTATGCAATAACCTGCCATAAGGTGAAATAAAGAGTCGGTAAAGTTGGAAATATATTCACAGATTCGGGATCAATACATCTGAAGTGAAACGTTTTCAAACACAAATGATGCCTCTTTCCCACCGTAATATCATAGACTACGAGCTACAAGGACCAATACCCAGATTTTTTACAAAAATCAGCTGTCCTCTGAGCTGAACGGAGAACATTGATCTCCTTGCGCAGCCGGGCGAGTGCGCAGGGACCGTCTGCAAATTACAAGACAAAAGCAAGACACTGCAAACAAAAACCATTAACTCTACTGTTATACAATATTGTTTTCCTCTTGTGCACCACTTGCTGTAGTGCTGTTGTTTTTTGTTGTTGATCAAAATATTCTCCAGGGGCATTCAAATAAATAAATCGTTGATATTGGACTTATTTTCTTTCAAGTGTACATTTTTATCTGTCCCTCAACACAGGCTGCTACTAGTACTACTATCTGCTACTATAACCAACTACCACCGGTAGTACTAATCATTACAATCATAATACTTCTAATAATAGCAGCAACAATAATAACATTTGCACATAAAACAATGTTTAGTGGTCCAATAAAAAAAAAACAGACAATTTGGCCCTCGACTTGGCAACCTGGACATAATTTGGCCCTCAGTGAAAACTAATTGGGGAACCCTGGAAGGCTCAGCACTGTGTTTTAGTCATTTTTGTTTTCATCTTTTCTTGAATGCTTAAACTCCTCAACCCCATTTAGTATGTCAACATTTTGTATTAGTACCAGCAGTTTGTAAGAAATTGGTCAGTAATTGATGTCATATTTTGGTTCTCAAAATTCACCAAATTGATGCATTAAAATTAAATCTATTAAAAATGTTCTCCCAGGGGGGGCATGTCCCCGGACCCCCCTACAAGATCGCAAGCCCACAATAGAATCCTGTGGGAAACACTGCTATTGGTACACAAAACTGGTAGATCGGCCCCTTAGTCATGATTGATTCTGGGCTGGACGAATTACAGCCAAGGGGCGGTGCCCAACAGTGTACAAGCATTGTCACAAAAAAGTTTGTTTTCATTCATAGGCTTCATTGTCTTTCCACCGATACCTGGTGGGCCGGTCTCGGCTGAAAATGTCCGGGACGATTTTTGGTCCCAGTCCAGCCCTGCAGGTGGACTCATGACAGCGGGTAAAGAGTGCAGGAAAGTGAGAGCAAACAGCTTCTCTGTGCTAAGATTATAATATAACATTATAACATTGTGTGTGTGTGTGTGTGTGTGTGTGTGTGTTTGTGTATGCATGTGTGTGTGGGCATGTTTCTGTGTGTGTGTGTATGTGGGTCAAATTGACCCGAAGACCATATGAAGAATGTAAATGTGTGGGGTATAGTAGCATGTGCGCTATATATTTTTTGTACATGTTTATCACAGAAAATTAGCTAAGACCATTGAATTTCAGGTACAAACAAATTTACTTAATTTTTCCTCCTTTAAAAATTAGAATTTGGTCAATTTGCCCCGAATACCATACAAGGGTTAATTTAAGTATTTGTCTCTCACTATTAACTACTGTACAATTGTTTACCAAAAAAGGGTAATCTGCTTTGAAGGCATGATCCAAGAAACACAGGTGTAAGCTTCGGCGTGGGAACCCAGCTAGGGATCATAACCTCGCTGCTGCATTACACACACCTGGAGAGCTATCACAGGGAATGTCTTATAATCGGTATTGTCCAATGAGTAATAAAAATTCAGGAGTGCACGAATTTGAAATGTAATCAATGATTTGTAATGTGAGGACACAAATTATGAAGTACTAATTTGAGGCAACACTTTCAATGAACATTATCCCCCTGACCAGGCTGCATATTTTGGGGATTTGGTTAATCATTTCACACACTCAGTGTTGATGGCTGCATTAATTAGCAGCGCTGTCGTCCACCCACAGCCGGCAGAAGAGGACAGGAAGACACTTGATGCATTCAGCAGCGCCTACGTTCATACCAACACTCATCGAAGCGATTACTGCTTTGTTAGAGATCCAGCAACAGCCTGTTGTCATGCTAAATTACACTTGTTTACTGAAAACAAGTAAAGGCTTGTCAAGAGTTAAGTAGAAAGGATTTATCTGAAGCCAGAATCAGTAACACATTAGGATTATAACTGTCTCACAGACACGTTGAACACTCACAAAGACCCAAACGTTGCTGAAGGCTGAACATTAAGTTAAGTCTGAGTTTGGTAGTAAGCTTCTTTTAAAATAAAAAAAAATGTGATCCTAGGTGTTTTCAGAAGTACATTTAATTATTATTTTAGGCCCTAAAGGCCCAGCCCTATAAATGGCTCTGTGGCTGAGTAAATCTGCGAACACAGTCATCAGAGCAGTAGAATGACTCGACACAGACACATAGAGATCTCACTGCAGTGTTTGTAGTGTGAAATGCAAAGCTGGAGAAGTCAGCATGTCTAGAACACACATAATACGGCGTATCTACAAGCTAGAGTCCCCCGTTTATCAGTCCATCCATCCATCATCTACCACGTATCCTGTATTCAGGGTTGCAGGAGGCTGGAGCCGACATCAAGCCAACACCACACTACGCCCCTTTCAAAGCTAAGTAAATAACACAGCTAGCTGTAGATTACATACGAACTAACATAACATACATAACGTTAGCTAACTTACATGGTGTCCTACATTCTAGCGAATTTGGCGTTGGCTAATATATACATACATGATCTACAAGTAACGGTGGATTCACAAAACAAGAAATGTAACCCCTTTCACGCAAAACAAAGCAGATAATTACCTGTCTAGAAGAAATAGGCCTACATGGCGTCTCTTTCCAGCCTCTTGGCGGCGCAGCAGGGGGAGGCGTCACAGATTCAGCTTGGTGCAGCGGAAGTTTCGTGGCAAAAAGCCTCGCCGAGACTGCGCCAAAAACCCGCTAGCTCCAACCTGGTCTACTCTTGGCGCAAGGCGAATTACAGCTGGCGGAGTGGCAGTTTGGCCACAAGACCTCACAGGCAGGTTTCCACAGTTCCAGGCACATTTAAATGCAATAAATGATCACAACAAACACTATATAATGCAACTAATTGAATCAACACGGGAATTTATATCTATATAGATTGTCCCGTCACATCTGACTTCCAGCTGAAACTTGGACCTCTCGGACCAAAACATCAGTTTTATCCCAGTGTTAATTTTGGTGGCTATTTTAGATTTAGTCTTAGTCTTTAGACGAAAATGCTTATTAGTTTTAGTCACATTTTAGTCATTGTTTACCTTCATAGTTTTAGTCTAGTTTTAGTCAACGAAAAGTAAAAACATTTTAGTCAACTTTTAGTCAACCTTTAGTCATATTTTAGCACTGCCGCCCCCATGCGTCTGCTTTAAGCTGCCGGTCCATAACTTGACCTATGTTGAATCTGTTGTCTCATTCTTTTCCTATGGGCTGCATGTGGCGAGCTATAACAACAGGACAATTCCATTCCATCAAGCTTCTAGCTGCTTTTGTCTATGAAATATGGATATTATTTTGGGTAGTGTCCACGGGCGGTTTTGTTGCCAGGAATGGTCCTTTCCTCTCCCTGCCCTAAATATGTGTGTATATAGTGTACTTCTTCTGTGCCATTTATGTATTTAGCTTTCTCTATCACTACAGTAACTATTTGACCATTCTTTTCTCTGCTTTGAACTCCTCCGTCCATTTGGGCAAACACAACAACTCACCGCCAAGCGTAAATCAGGCTTTCCAATTGGCTGTAAAAGCCGCTACAGGAGCCAATACGAGCATCCGATGCATGAACGTAACTCTATGCGTCACTAGCAAGATGGCGGATGAAAATAATGATCGATATACATAAACAAAACGGAGAAATGCGCCATAGAGACGAGGAAACATCTAGTCACATCTTTACAACTTTGCTCTGAGTTTTGTTGTCAGAAATAATTCGCTCACATGGGCAAGCAGGGTACCGTTGTTTAGCCCCGTTTCTCTAGTTTAAGAGGAAAAAAAACGCATGTTTTTTTTTAATGTCCGTAGAACACACCATTAACATTTTAGTCCCGTCCCGTCTCGTTAACGAAAACGAAGCAGACATCTCGTCATAGTTTTTATCATCAAGGATCTATTTTTAGCTCGTCATCATCTCGTCTTAGTCATAGAAAAAATGCTTTTGACGAACATATTTCGTCATAGTTTTCATTAACGAAATTAACTAAGTTTGGCCATCTGGCGCTGCTGCTGCTGCTGTCTTCTGTCCATCGCCGCCGCTAGCCATTTTGTTGCCCTAAGCAGAATTCCTTTATGATGCCCCCGCCTACCCGAAAAAGGGTAGGCGGGGGCCCCTAAACAGTGATTTAGGGGCGTGCAGGTGGTGGAGTGATTAGAGCACATGGCATGTATGTTACACGTACACATACGCCGCTGACCCCGGCCGAAGGTCTTTTGCTGCATGTCACACCTCCCTCTCTCTCTCCTGTTTTTCATATCTATCCACTGCTAATAAAATGCATCTATGCCTGAAAAAATCTTTAAAAAAAATACAGCAGCTCGTGCCTGGTCTCGTGCCTCGGCAGCCTGTTGTCCGTGTCGTGGAGAAACGCGCAACTTTGCCGCGAGTTCAGGCTGCAGCTGGTCTGAGCGGCCTGCAAGGTCCCGGTGTCCCGCCATTCTGGTGTTTGACGGGGAATCCGGTGCAGCTGTGGAGCGCAGATGATGAAGACAGTGATGATGATGATGATGAATGGCCTGCCCGGCTCGTGCAGGCACCGGGTTCTCACCACCATTATGTCTACTGCTGTGCGCCCTGACCCGGTTTTGTGATAGACATGCCTAAAATGTGCCTACAATTTCTATAGTGATATAATATCAGCATTATAATTATTATTTTTATTATATATTTTTGGTGCCCCCTCAGCACTTGGTGCCCTACGCACAACGTGTGATGCGCGTGGTGGGAGCGGCGGCGCTGCTTCTATCATTGGGTTATCAAGTGACGAAACTTGCACTGCACCTCGCCTGGCGCATTAAAGGAGAGGAGAGGAGCTCATTTGATTGGTGAAGATCTGAATCGGCTGTGTTAATCCCACTCCACGCCTTGTCTCCTCCTTGTCTCCTCCCTCTTTCTTACTGACAGGAGGTGTGCCTGCGCTAGCCTGCACCGTGCACGAAACTTGCAAAGTCCAGGCGGACACACCCCGTCGGCGTGGCGCAGGTGCGCTGCGCCCCGACTGCGCCTGGTCTACGAAACTAGGGCCCGCAGAGACAGACAGGTAACCAGTTTATCACAGGGCTGACATGTAGAGACAGACACGTAACCAGTTTAATACAGGGCTGACATGTAGTGACGGACAACTATCATACTCACATTTACACCTACGGGACATCAAGAGGCCATCCAAACATACCAAAACCATTTTTCCATCAGCATTTCATTTCAAGAAAATCTGTGTTACACAGATCTACTGTGAATGACTCAGCACGCTGTAGTACATATTCCAGGCCCATATGTGGCGCTGTTTCTGCTCCAAAAATACACGTAATCTTTTTTAGCTCAGCGAAGTGGCAGAGGTACGACGGCATAGTAGGGCCACTGTAGTTAAAGACAAAATAAAATAGAGTCAAGAAAGATGCGCAATAGTCAGAGAAAAAAAGTCGAAAATGTATAAAGTAGCAGTTTTGCTACTTTATTATAGTGGTCGTAGAGGAAGTGAACGCGTTGCTTGACCGGATGTTTGCTGTTGCTATGACAACAAGTGAAAGCTACGGCTACTATCTTAGCCCAACCACCCGATGAATAAACACCCATAAGATGACAATTTGGCCTCATATAAATGAAACCAAAACGAAAACGTACTTTTTTGAAACCAGGTCTCAGGGTGAACAAGTCAAAAACAGCGCCACTCGGTTTCATGTTTGTGTAGACGGCAAATACGCATACAATGATGTCAACGCCTCACCCCTTGACCCTCTAGCCTGACTTCTTCCCCGCCAACGTCTTAAAGGGATAGTTCGGAATTTTGGACATAAGACCTATTTTCCAACTCAGCCGGTGTGTTCGAGACGTCTAGACACGTTTTCAAGACATTTCATTCAGTTCTTCTAGTTGCCGAGTTCACTTGTGCTATGGCTAGCGCAAGTCAATGGTTCTAGTTAGCATGGCATTAAAAACAGTCTTGCCCACTCCACAGTGCAGCCCCTGTTTATCAGAGTGTGAACATTAAATCCCCCACAGCAGATAGTGCCATAGCTGGCATTAGCATGCCTGCAGCCTGCAAAAATCTAGGTGAAGCATCGTGTACTTCATCAACATATTTTCGTGATTAATTGGCTTGTTTGATGTTTTTGGAGATAACTGAGCTGTTTACTGTGATAACAGTCTTGGTTGGCTTAACATTTTTACTAGCATTAGCCAAAACTCAGCCACTGGCTGCACCTGAAACCCTTCACCAACAGATTTAGCCACCACAACACTGTGTGACATGTATTAGTATGTCCGACACCTTACTATGAAACCAGTATTCATGAACTGTCGAATAATAACGGGGAAATATCCCATTACATCGGTGCTATTGCAGCGGTGCTATTGCAGCGGTGCTATCGCTATTAATAATGCATAATTATTGTTTTGTGTGTCTTTGTGTCTGTTATCTTTGTGGTCATGTTGTTTCTCTGGGGTGTATTCCAGAAAGCAGGTTTAACAAACTTTGAAACTGAACCTGACCACCTCTGAGATGGGCAACTCTCAGACTCATGATTATGCAAGCCATCATCAATGGAGATCAGAGATATTGCTTTGTGTTTATGGAGAAAAGGAGCTCCTCCTAAGAAAGCGGCGCAACACAGTTGCTCTTTCTTTTCAACTCTACAGTGTAACACCGTGGCGAAATGGATTGCTATCCATTATGCTCACTACTGCGCAGACGACAGGAGTTCAAGTCCTGTGCCGCACGACTGAAAGTAGTGAAATGTAATAATCTTTTTGATTGTGGTGCAATCCCACGGGCACAAAAAGAACATGAAGCGTAATAATATTGTGCAAACATGTAGCCTAAGGAGTATGGTATTAATTATATTTCACATAATAAACAAGGTAGCAGTTGCTATTTCAAGTTGTAGTGGTTTTGACCCCCAACAGAATGTTGCATCAACACGCCAAAATGTCCTTCAACATTTCAGAAAAATCTAAGAGCTATGCAAAAAATCTGTTGTGGTCGGGGATTATGTCCATGATATGAAATGTTGGAAATGTAAGGCTGGGGAATATTGTTCAGATATGTGATAATTTTGAGGGAAAACAGTCTATAGAATAGTCTACTAATTAATCAAAATCAATTGCTTCCATGTTGATGGGTTGGCAAGGAAAGGACGCTTATTATATCACAGCTGGTTCAGGATCAGAAAAAGGACGGAGACAGATCGGGAGAAACTCAGTTTAACTTAAGTCTCTTTCTAGAATGGAAAACTCAGATTATCCCTCTTCTCAGGGTAAACAAGCGTAGAGTTTGAAAGAAACCTGCTTTCTGGAATACTCCCCATGAGATCGTTTTTGCACCAAAATAAAAATGATTTGATCAACACATTTCCAGTTTTATAAAATGCTTATAATAAATACTAAATACATCAATTAAGAAAAAAAAAAGCTTCTTAATCCTCTTTTTGAAATAGAATTTTTTCAAGGTGGTGATGATGGTGGTGGTAGTGATGATGATGATGGTGATGATGATGTAGCAGAAGGCCTGCAGGAGTTTATGATCCGTGCAAATATGGGAATCTGCATATTGTTGGATATGAGTTTTCCTAATGGACGCCTACACACTGAATGGTTGATAATAATAGAACATGGAGTGCAAGCTAACTGCTGGAATACACACACACACACACACACACCTCGATCCTGCTTGAGTCATGGGAGAGGAAGATAAATGAAAGGAAAGAGGAGACAAGGAGAAATGAAAGGAAAGAGGAGACAAGGAGAAATGTGGACATTTAGGGCCCTAGTTTCATCGCGCTGCACAGGGCTGCGCAGGGTGGCGGAGCTGGCGTAATGCAGGTTTCGACCAGCGCAGCCTTGCGCACCGTCAGTTTGGCAGTTTGGTCGATCGCCTGCGCCAAGATGGGTGTGGCGGCACAGCAGGGGGAGGCGTCACAGATTCAGCTTGGCGTAGCGGAAGTTTTGTGGCAAAAAGCCTCGCCGGGACTGCACTGAAAGCCTGCCAGCTCCAACCAAAACATCTCCCTCTTTCTCCTGTTTTTTATAATATCGGCATTGTTATTATTATAATACGCACGCACAGCGCCTGATGCACGTGGTGGGAGCGGCAGCGCTGCTTCTGTCATCGGGTTGTCAAGTGACGGATCTTGCACTGAACCGATTCAGATCTTCACCAATCAAATGAGCTCCTCTCCTCTCCTTTAATGCGTTAGGGGAGGTTCAGTGCAAGATCCGTCACTTGACAACCCGATGACAGAAGCAGCGCTGCCGCTCCCACCACGTGCATCACGCGCTGTGCGTGCGTATTATAATAATAACAATGCTGATATTATAAAAAACAGGAGAGAGAGAGGGAGATGTTTTGGTCTGAGAGGCTGAGTTTTCGTTACGCGTGCCATCCGCCTTTGATCTGACGTCAGCTGTGACGGGACAATCTATATATATATAAATTCACGTGTTGATTCAATTAGTTGCATTAAATAGTGTTTGTTGTGATTATTTATTGCATTTAAATGTGCCTGGAACTGTGGAATCCTGCCTGTAATCAGATGAGGTTTCCCTGCAACATGGTTAATTTGAGCTCAATTTTGCATGTACAAAATATGGTTCCATTTCCAGTCTATCACAGGGCTGACATGTAGAGACAGACAGGTCCCAATGCGGCATGTCTTTGGACTGTGGGAGGAAGCCGGAGAAGCCGGAGAGAACCCAGGCTCACACGGGGAGAACATGCAAACTCCACACAGAAGGAACCGGAGCCCGGGAATTGAACCTGGGAATCGAACTCGGGACCCTCTTGCTGTGAGGCAACAGTGCCACCGTGCCGCCTTTGAAGGAAGTACCAATTCCTAAAATGCATCTCAAGGAGTGATGAGGCTTGGGAGGAGGTGTCAGAGAGGAAACGCCTATATATCCTATCAAAAAAGTATTTTCAACACTCATGGAGAGGCGTAACACACAGCTGAAATCATCATCATCAATAAACATGGCACTTTCTTTTCTCTGTTTCATACAAGCATTTGTAGCATTTGATTCACGCAATTAAAATCTCTGAAGGCTTAAATATGTTGAATAAAAATGAATGACATCTGTACATTCATGATGGCACGTTGTGAATTAATAGTAAATCCTCCATAGAATACAGCCAAATTCAGAAAAAAGCAGGACTGAGACTCCAACTCTTGACACCTTTCACTTGACTTTTGACCTCTCCCTCCCAGCATGCTTCAGCTCTCTTCTGTAAGCTGCAGATATTTTGGTCAGTCAGGTTCTTGGGACGTCTGCCAGACTTTCCACCCTGAGCAGAGATGCAGATGGAGGCAACCATGTTGACTATGAGGCTCGGCCAACATTAATTAGACTGTTGCTTTGCTGGTTTGGTTTAGTGAATGCTGCTCTAAATACAGAATGCAACAGTGGATGTAGTTTGTATTTCAGTGACATTAGCAGCTATTTTAGTGCTGCAGAAAATCCAGAGTATTTGGTCATTAGCAGCTACAGTATTTTGTTGGAAAAAGAGCTATTTGTGTTTAATTTAATCAGCGATCTTGATTGTGGTAGTTTTACATCAACTGTGTATGCTTTGTATCTTCATGTGGACATGTGTGTCTTTGTGAAGATTCCTGAAGCAAACGTACGTATAAACGTATGTTTGCTAGAGATTATTTTCTGCAATAGTCCAAAATCCGATGGAAATATCCCACTGGTTGTTCATGGAGGGAATGGGTGTGACGCATATCTGATATCCAGCCCATAATCAACCATCTGGAGGCACTGAAAGAACCCACTTTTGGATGTATGTCGTCCACATAGTTTCACAGAGGATGATTTAATTTAGTATTTTATCAATGTCAGCAGGTACACAACATACGCTGCATTTTGTTGTTTGCAGTGACAGGAGGTGTGATTTGGATTTTTAACCTAATCAGCTGTAGAACATCCTGTTTGTGTTACATGTTTACAGGAGTAAAATGGACAGTTGGTGTTTGGTCTTAAGCAGATGCAGGATGTACATTTTGCATACTGTGGTCATTGGCTGCTTCGGAGCATGTATTTTGTGTTTAATTCTAAATACCAGCTACATATTTACCTGCACATGTCATTTGACAGGCAAATATGTGACAAATCAAATCTGAATTTAATTTGTCCTTTACCCCAGCCTTCACCAGATCCAATCACCCCACCACCAGCTGCTCCTTGTTCCCCAATCGGCACAGTAATACCAGCAGTAAGGTATCACTCATTGGCTCCACCTGTTCTTACCAGATTGGTGTTAAACTGTGGATTTGTGTGTCTTACTGCCTGCCTGTTGATCCAGGTCACATCTAGCTTTGTCTAACGAGTCTGCCTCTGGTTTCCATTTCTTCACAACAACAAACAAATATACTTTGATTTAAACTAAACACACAACAAAGCATGAATTCAAACTTTCAACTGCTGATAAAAGACAACAAAAACTGAAATATTAATCAGCAGTGAAACAATATGCCCACAGGGACGTACAGTAGAAGTACAAGAAAGTAATTAAAATGAAGCAGAGGGCTTTGATTTTGTGACATGTGGAGGAAAACTTCTGAAGGTGAACTTATCTTTGGAAAAATATACGGTAGCCACCAGCAGGACGGCACCAGCAGGACTGATATTGTATTTGATTAAAGACATGTTTTGAACATTCCGGTAGTTTCCAATATGCTTTGACATGATTGGTTGTAGGAACTGTTTGAGATTCAGTTGGGAGGACTTGTTGGGACTGGCAGATTTTCTTTAAGTTGGAAAACAGAAATACTAATAATGATAGTAAATGATAGAAATAACAATAACCCATAACACAACATTTCTCTTCAACTGACATTACAATAAAGAATGCTGCATTTTCACCGATCCTCTACGTCAGTAGTACTCATTTTGCGGCTTGCAGCCAAGCCTCAATTTGTAGCGACACACACGCACACAAACACATGCACACACACAGCGATCAAACTTTTCTCTGAGCTTTATGAACATAAGAATGACACGACTCTCAAGAATTGATGAGCAGTTACAAACAGAATCTCACATCAGGAACATCCAGAAATGAACTGATTCACAATTGAAAGTGAAACTTAAATAGAGGCAGATATGCTGACTTTAGACTGGTAAAAGTTGGTGAAGTTATGGAAAAGTGTTGTATATTGTATATAATGACTTCATAAATGATTGAACATACTTGCATATTTATGCATGTATGGTCTCTGAATGACAAGGAACTAGAATTAGAACTAATAGACTGTTTCTTCATTAAATTTCTTAATCTTGATTCATTTTTGAAAAAAGCTGCCATGCATTCAAATATGTATGTATTTAAAACATGCAGGAGACAAATTGTGTGAAACTCCTCAGACAAACCAAACCAAAATGATTTGTGTTCAGGGATTTGAATTATGTTTGTTGCTCAGCATGTAAACAATGTCAATGAAAAGTCGTATAGGAGGGCACATGGATTAAACACTAGTGACATACGTAAAATATTACGCCGAGGCAGTAACGGAGTAATATAACATGTTACTAACTATTTTTTGGTAATGTTATTACAGTTACTGATTCCGGTAAATGGTTATACTCGTACTATTTTGAATTTGTCAAAGAAATTGATAAGAACCTCCTAGTAAGGTACACTTTATGTGCTGGTGGGAGGCCGACGGAACTGTCCACGGCTAAAAATAGTACGAGTAACCCTGGAAAGAGTGCACAGCAACCAAAAGCTAGCGGCCAAACGACCTCTTGCTAGCAAACAGGTGGAAGATGACGGCATGAGCAAATTTGAACAACGAATGTTGGATTTCTCCAGACCAGAGGTGAAGATGCTTGACCCAGGAGAGGTGAGAAGGCTGGTGGCTGAGTATGTCGTGGAGGATCCGCTGCCCCTTTCTACAGTTGAGTCGCCGGTGTTTCAAAAGCTTGTCAGCAAAATCCCAGTTTAATCAAGTGACAAGGGGTCCGTTTCACAAAGCAGGTTTAGTGAAAACCTTGAGTTAGTTAACCCTGAGATGAGGGAAACTCTGGTTTTTCGGTTTCACAAAGCTAGTTCAGCATAAATCTGGGTCAGTTACCCGGGTAACATGCTCCGTGAAACTAACCTGCTCGCTAGCAGGTTTGCTTCAACAAACCTTGAGTTTCTCCCTACATGTCTCCGCCTTTTTCCGGAATCTGAACCAACTCTGAAAAAAATGTGCCGTCCTTTCATCGCCAACCTAATCGATATGGAAATAAAAGTTCTAGCAGCTTTGCGTCGGGAGAGGATTTTGATTACCTTTCCTTTCAATCACATTAGATATTATCTAAACAATATTCTCCGACATTTTCAACATTTCATATCGCGGACATAATCCGCAACCAGATTCTTTGCGGAGGTAGTGTTTTTGCGAACGGGAGATTTATGAAATGTTTAAGTACATTCCTGTGTTGAAATACCTGCTTATATTTACTGTTTAATATGTGAAATATGATTAAAATCATATGCCTTAGTCAACGTATTTGCGCAATATTCTTATGCTTAATTTTCAACTGAAGCTACTTTCTTTCTGTGCCTGGGGGGATTATACCCAATAAAAATAATAATTTATGTGTTGCGCTATTTGTGATTTACGGGGATTGAACCGCTGTCGCCAGCACTGTGGGCGCCGTTACTAACCATTACACCACCGTGACGCTATGCAACTCAGAAAATAAACAGTTTTTACCTTTAGATCAATAGACTGTTTAATTCAGTTATACATATTAGATCGGGCAGTAATTGTCTGCCACGCCAACTATCGCTACTTTGCTGCAGTTACGGTGCTCTGCTTTCTCAGGATGAGCTAGTTTTCTACATAAACACTCGGTAATATCTAATGACGCTCTCCCCGTTGCCATGGTGAATCGTAGTATCGGAGCTCCATTGATGATGGCTTTGTAGAGTCGGCAGGCACGCGCGTAACTCAGAGTTTACATACTCAGAGTTGAGTGAACTAATTCAAAACCGCTGTTCTGAAACCGAAAACTCATAGTTTCCCATCTCAGAGTTGTTCAACTCAGAGTTCAGGGTTAGGTTCAGAGTTTGTTGAACCTGCTTTGTGAAACGGGCCCAAGGTAAAAACAATTCTCTAATGATATAGTCCTATTCTTAAGGTATAAACACATTTCCACAGATAGTTTTTTTCCTCACTTGTACTGTATATTTAGCCCTTGTTGGCTATAAAGACTGGTCCTAACCAAAATATTACCAGGCTCTGAGCATAAGTTCCTTGTAAAGTCTCTGCTGGACTGAAATGTGATTAATTACTTATGCTGTTCTCATGCTCTTTTTTATTACTGCTATTTGTCAGATATAATCTCGGTTTAACTATTATTACAAACTACTCTGTCATGATGCTGTATAGACTCATTATGACTTAAATGATACCACAACATTTTTCATGAGGAATTCTTAGTTAAATTGAGGACTCTTATGATAGACTCAGAGCTAATAGATGAGGCATAGATAGATAGATAGATAGATAGATAGATAGATAGATAGATAGATAGATAGATAGATGCCTTGTCCCAAATGTTTATTTTGGTGAAAGTGACTAAAAAGTAATGAGTAAGTTATTACTCTACACATAAGGTTATAACGATAAAGAAACGTTTTACATGCAAATGCAAGTAACTAGTAATATGAAATATATTACATTTTGGAAGTAACTTGCCCACCACTGAGTGACATACTATTAAATATTGAGAAAGACTACTTAATGGTGGGAATTGAGGGAGTGTATGGGTCCAACAACACAGTGGACTTTCAACAACGATACTAGTGTTCAAAATGTTTGTATGTCACATAAGTTTCATGTAGGTTTTCTAAACTAAAATACGTTTTTTTTTTGCCTAAACCTAAGCCTAAAGCTTTGGTTTTATAGCGTTTTTGTCCCGACTCAAAGAAGAAAAAAAACAAAACTTGCAGGCACGAATGATACTTGCAACTCAAATAAATTTGTTAAAATGGAAAAATCGAGAACATAGAAAAAAATTAAAATTTGTGTCCATGTACACAATTCAGTAGATAACATTTTCGGGACTTTCAAAAACCTGCCATGAGACTGCATTGATTGGTAAGAGGGGCAGATTTAACTTTAAATTTCAAACAGTGTGTGACCTTCACAGATCCTCATTAAGATTTTGGCATTCATATAAAACTGAAATGAAACTTCAGATCTCTTTTTGTGTCCAGCTGGTGGAGGAGAAAAGAGACTCTGGATGTGGGTCGGTGTTGAAGACAAACACTGGAGAGAAATAAAAGGCAGAAAGAAAATACAGAAAATGAAATGAGAAGCTGTAATTACCCAGAGGGAAAGGTCAAGACGTTTGGGCGGGCTTTTATAATTAGCTTTATTTCTGCGAGCAGAACAAACAGAGCAGTCTTTTGTGAAATTGTGTTAGAAAGGTTACATAGACCTTTATAGTTGGAGGATTAGCTGTTCACTTCAAGCCCTGACTGCTGTCTGCCCAGCAAACAGCACAAACCCCAAACCTCCGCTGGACACAAAAACAGTCACTCTGAGAGAAGAAATAATACATTTTAGATCCGCTGGGGGAGATTAGGAACAGGGACATGTAGATGGTAAACATTTAATTAAGACAAAATTTCTTGATGAATTCTTAGTGAAAGTAATTAAACTGATGAACAGACTGTAGGACTGTGTGCATTTTTGACACCATTTCACCACATCACCCACACATTTCATTCAATTATTTAAATGTGATACTCAAATCATAGCAGTGAGTTTTTAGGCAAGACATTTTTTTTCAAAAGAAGTACAAGGTGCTCCACACAGACCTAATATGGCAGAAAGCAATATCTAAAATGTGGGTAAATACTTACAAATAGAATAATCAGCAAAATAATGTATAATAGTGAAAATTGTCCAGTAAAGGGTCTTAATATTTTCTTAAACTGACTTGCTAATAAACTGCTAACTTGCTACCATGAACCAGATGTTGTGACAGAGCTAAAAGTCAAGTGAACCCAGAAACAGAGGCAAAGACGGAGATATGGTTTAACATGTTAATAATAATGGAGGTGAAGAGGATTTTTTTTTTTAATGTTTACATGCTCCAGCTATTCAATTTTTGTTCTTATTCCTTAAAAAATAAAATATTCCTACTAATTGGTTTACATGGCTGATGTTACGACCCAGCTCGTTGTGGAGAGCAGTAACATAAATGGAATATGAAATGAGATGGAACGACAACTGGAGGGGTTCTGGTCAAATTCAAGTGTTTAATTCACCAAGAAAAGTGCCTAGGCACAAGTAAATACAACAGAAAAAGGCTACACAGGTGCCGACAAACAACCTTTACACAAAATAAGGAGGCATAGATAACTGACAAAAATATGCCTAAGAACAAAAAGAGGTCACCCATAAACTTACCACATACAATGAACAAAACAAACTAATGACAGGCAACCGTCAGGCCGTACGAAAGAACCTGTAGTTTCTTAGGCAAACTCCCCAAAGAAGTCGATGTGTTGATTGGTGATGAATGAATCTTCGGAGTCAGGCAGGTGGAATGATTTAAACAGATATCAATCCTGCGTCCGAAACCGTGCATGCACACCCGGTTGTTCTGAATCCCTGGCTAGTCCTTCCTAGAGTCTCGGCACCTGTTCCACCTGGGAAGTCCTTTCTTGCTCTTGAATCTCAGGAAATCCAACTCTCCCTACCACGTCTGTCTTTTCAAAGCCCTCTACTTCCTGTTCAGCCTTCTTCTCGCTCATCCTGACAACTTAGTAAATTTATCCTTGGCCTCTCCAATGGAAGAGCGAGGTTGCCAGGCGCTCCATCCTAAAGCTATATTTTGTCGTTTTCTCAGCCATTTCGGCTACAAAATGATACTCACTCCCTTATATGGGCTTTATTTCCTATGGCTAATTTATGTCTCAGGGCCTCATTAGACAGCTAAGCTTAATTTACAGCTAGGCCTCCTCTCATCTTCCTCCTAACCTAAACACTCCTTACACCTTCGCTCATGCAACATCTGGGTATAGTTAAGTCCCAACTAGAATGTGTTGTTGTTGTTCAACTGACCATTGAACTGACCAGATACTTCAAACACTAACTATTGTATCTAGAAACCCACAATGAAGTGCAACCCTCAGCGAGGTGAACTGGACTCTGGTTCACAGCCCCCCTTGAACTGTGGACACACAGGCTATTTGAACTTCAGCTGGAGATAATTGACGACTCCTGATTGGTAGGTTCATGTACACCAGCGAACAGCATGCAGGCAGTGGGCGGCCTCGGCTCAGGAGGACCAATCCTCGACAGAGAAACACAGCTGGCAGAATCCAAAACACATCACACACTAGCTACAAATAACACTCTAAACAGCAGCCAGCGGCAGCCGTAACACTGATGAAAATGACTTTTCCACAAATATTCCAGTTCACATGCCATTCATATTCTGATTAAAGTAACATTTTGCCTTGTCTTACCAGCATCATCCAGTCATTTGAAACTCATTTTGAATATGCTCCTAAAACATAAATGATATTAGCACATAATACGGCTGGCACCATCGCTGAAATCAAACAAATGTCGCCCAGCAAAGTCCAGACTCTTCTCTGTTTTGGTCTTCAGTGGTGGAACGAACTCCCGACCAATGTCAGGACAGCAGAGTCACTGCCATCTTCTGAAAAAGGCTCAAGACTCACCTGTTAAGACTTCACCTCGACTCTGCATAGCATGACTCACTAGTAGGTAGCACTGTCGCCTCACAGCAAGAGGGTCCCGGGTGCGATTCCCGGATTGGCCCGGGTTCCTTCTGTGTGGAGTTTGCATGTTCTCCCCATGTAAGCGTGGGTTCTCTCCGGGTTCTCCGGCTTCCTCCGACAGTCCAAAGACATGCAGGACGGGGATAGGTTCATTGATGACTCTAAATTGCCCGTAGGTGTGAATGTGTGCGTGAATGGTTGTTTGTCTCTACATGTCGGCATTGTGATAGACTGGTCCAGGTCCTGGGTGTACCCTGCTTTCGCCCAATGTGAGCTGGGATCGGCTCCAGCCCCCCCGCAACCCTGAATACAGGATAAGCAGTAGACAATGGATGGATGGAAGCATAAATGTTGTGAGACACACAACAAAACGCTTTCACTGGGTATTGGCCGTTAGCCACCCTTATATAATTTATGATAGTGCAGTTTTAAGCAGGTAATGCAAAATGAACAATATTCTCATTCTGTAATTACTTTCGTAAGCTTCATCTACCGATAAGATTACTTTAAGGAATGTGTTTTGTAAAGGGATGTGGTGTGCTGTATATAATGTGTAATGTGATTTGTGTCTTTAAAAAAATTCTGTAAGCTGTAAACGAAGGAAGAGCAAAATGTGATGAAATATTAAAATATGACAAAAGTCGTGAGTTTGCTGCTCTGCCTGCAGTCAGGCAGTAAAGGGTATGTCAGGATTGAGTTGAGAACATTACAGTCTTAACACTGTTTCTCACACACACACACACACTCAGTTTCTACTTCGTATTAATGAGCGCAGCCGGCGGCTGCTGTCAGGCCTCCATACACACCGTCACAACCAGACAGCAAGATAATCATTTTTCAACCTGCTGGCATAAGCATTAAAACCCTTGTCTAACCCATATCCCCCCCCTTCTTCTTCTCTCATGGTCTATCCCTCTCGCCCTCTGTCTCTAAGATCTCTGGTTCTTATCGGTCCAGGAGCTCCAGCGAACCACACTGGAGCCTCTTATTAAGTTGGCTGGCAGCAGCAGAGCTATCAGACACACCATCACTCTTCAGCGTGCTTCGCCGAGTGGCACAGCTCAATGTGCATTCAAAGAAAAAATGCATAGGCTATACATATATTTATAAATAAAGAAATAATCCGTTGTTTCATCATAACATCCTTCTTCCGTTTTTTTTTCCACACCCAATCACCAGCAGGCCACAACTTTTCTTGCTGAATCAGGACTTTAATATGAAAAAAGCATCAATCTTCTATCTTCATACTTTGAACAAAAGCTGACAGTGGCACGTTTAGAGCAGCATTTCCTTTGAGTTGAGGGGCAGATTCTCTTCAAGCTGTACAAAGGACAGAAACTTGATTCACAAATAGCTGCTTGGTCACACTATTATATTTCCATTTCCCATGGGATCTGTCTAATGACTTCTGTTGCAAATTAGATCAAATCATTGGAATGTAATTTGCGATAAATAGAAATAATTATTTTTCACAAGCATTAACCACAACCACCTCCCTTCTGAGGTTAGTTTAAACAGGTCATGTTCTGGCCTGTAATTGTTTAAATGAAGCAAATATCTCAGGTTCGAATTCAGGTCTCAAATATCGCAGCACAAATCGGTTTTAGCCACCCCAAGAACTTAGAAATGCTGCCTGAGTAAATCAGATGGTAAGTACACTCCGATTGTGTCAACATTTCATTAAAGACTTCCCATTTTTTTAAATCAAGGATTGTCTTATTTTTCAATAAACTCAAACATACACCATCTGATTTTAACCTCTTGTGATCTGGCTGCCAAAAAAAGTTTTAGAGAATAGGTTTATTTTAGCTGTGTTTATAATGTATTATTGCACACAACTAAAGTACTGTAATATATAAATCTACTAGGATATGTTTGAGTACTACAAATATTTTCTTTTCTATAGACTTTTGTTAAAGCATATAAGTCAATTTTTACGTTTAGCGATGACACATCCAAGTACATTTGTTGAAAGAAAAAAACCACAACATATTGCCGATAAAGTAAGAGCGAACAAATAGAAACAAGTGTCTGTATCTGAGTAAAGTAGTAACTGTTCAGCAGATTAAGATGAAAATGTGTTAGATTTGTATGTTATCCACAAAATCAGGAGCAAGAACAGATGACGTAGTGTAAAGAATGACAACACCTACATTGGGAGGAGGTTCGAGTGGATGGGTGGATCTAAAGACATTAGACTTTAACCCAGGCGATGGTTGTTTGTGTCCTGTGTGAAACCAGAAGCCAATGCTGCACTTACAGTCTGATGGGAGTAGTATTTTAACCGTAGAGAGTAGCTTGCAGCATAAGATGAAAAGACCTCAGTTTTGTATGGAATCCACAACATTGTGAGCAAGGACAGGTGATGCAACAAAGTCCATGTTTGAGGTCTGGTTGGACGAGTGAGTTCCAAAACACCAGACTCTCACCCGGGCAACTGCTGTTTGAGTCCTACGTGAAATTAAAAAAAAGTAAAGATTGACTAATTTGTCACATTCTGTTAATATCATACTACATTTCTTTTACTCAACCAACAGTCAAAATAAAGCTTTATGCCTCTTTCCTCATAGCACATGTTAGCTTATTGCTAGTCACGTTAGCATGAGCACAGTGTTGTTTCCCTGCTAACGTTAGCTGCTGCTATTTGTTGGGAAATATCAAAACTGTGTATTTAACGTTTCAGTACAGCCACATTAAATAATTACGTTATTGCAATGTTGATACAGTGCAGCAAAGCTGACAATTCATTTATAATGCAAATGTTATCCTGTAATAATGTCGAGGGCCCTGTGTTATAACTTATGGCGACCGTTGTTTACACTTCAGAGAGCCGTGCTTGAGCTGTTGTCGCTTGGTGAATGAGGCCCATTGAGCCTATCTTTGGGATGTTTCACGCTCTTCAACATCCTACTGGTTGACGTTTTAACATGTATTTTTAAATTTGATTTGATTTCTACAACAGCATAGTTAGTTGAAACATCCATTTCCATTAACTTATGATAGATGAACACACTGAAACATAAAACACAAACCAATAAAACCATACACTCATGGGGATGAAAAAAAGGAATCATACACACTTTGAAGCTGAGCCTGAAATTATTGTCTGTGTTTATAGAAATGTATTTTTTTTATTTCCCTGTTGCCTCCTTTGAAATAAACAAGAAAATGTAGCTCTTTTTTTTTATTTGTTTGTTCTTAATATGTTTTGTTGTTTCAATGGCATAAGACCTATTTTGATATATTTCTTTCTTTCTTGAATATTTCACTTAAAAACTC
Source organism: Chelidonichthys spinosus (assembly GCA_029853015.1). Taxonomy (NCBI): domain Eukaryota; kingdom Metazoa; phylum Chordata; class Actinopteri; order Perciformes; family Triglidae; genus Chelidonichthys; species Chelidonichthys spinosus. The sequence goes on from CM056823.1 coordinate 24,497,682, forward strand.
CCAAAGTGCTGAAAATGATGAATACCCGTTGAATTCTCTGAACTCCGTCTGAAAGTCAGTGTGTTAATACTGAGATGTCAGTCATTTCAAACTTCACTGCAAAGGAAAAGAAAAAATCACCTGCTGGAAAACAGAAGAGTGACAGAAATTGACAAATCAACCATTGTTTGTTCCGCCCACCTTACATTCATCTCACCCATACAATTCCACTTCCTTAATTCTTTTAATCTGTCAAATCTGCTTTCATTCCGAATATTTAATCCAACATCATAAGGTAATTTTTAATGCATTTAACACAGAAATAAGCAGCAGATTTTAATGTATTTGAATGAAATTACCACAGACACTCCAGGTCTTGCATCTTAAAAATCATGGATTGCAAATCTAAGGGCCCTAGTTTCGTAGACCAGGCGCAGTCAGCATTCAGCGCACCTGCGCCACGCCGACGGGGTGTGTCCGCCTGGACTTTGCAAGTTTCGTGCACCGCGCAGGCTCGCGCAGGCACACCTCCCGTCTCGCCCACCGGCGCAAGTGGGAAAGAGGGAGGAGAAGAAGGCGTGAGTGGGAGACGAGGAGGAGACGAGGCGTGGACTGGGATTAATACAGCCGATTCAGATCTTCACCAATCAAATGAGCTCCTCTCCTCTCCTTTAATGCGTTAGGGGAGGTTCAGTGCAAGATCCGTCTTGACTACCCGATGACAGAAGCAGCGCCGCCGCTCCCACCACGCGCTGTGCGTGCGTATCATAATAATAACAATGCCGATATTATAAAAAACAGGAGAGAGAGAGGGAGATGTTTTGGTCCGAGAGGCTGAGTTTCCGTTACGCGTGCCATCCGCCTTTGATCTGACGTCAGATGTGACGGGACAATCTATATAGATATAAATTCACATGTTGATTCAATTAGTTGCATTAAATAGTGTTTGTTGTGATTATTTATTGCATTAAATGTGCCTGGAACTGTGGAAACCTGCCTTTGAGGTCTCGGTGACGTGTGCGCACTGCGCGCCGTCAGCCAAACTTGCACTCCGCCAGCTATGATTCGCCTTGAATGAATGGACTTTATTCACGCCTTGCGCCAAAAGTAGACCAGGTTGGAGCTGGCGGGCTTTCAGCGCAGTCTCGGCGAGGCTTTTTGCCACGAAACTTCCGCTATGCCAAGCTGAATCTGTGACTCCTCCCCCTGCTGCGCCGCCACACCCATCTTGGCGCAGGCGATCCACCAAACTGCCAAACTGAGCGTGCGCAAGGCTGCGAGGGTCAAAACTTGCATTACGCCGGCTCAGCCACCCTGTGCCGCCCTGCGCTGCACCACGAAACTAGGACCCTAAGTGTTTAAACTGTGATGAATAACCAATATTATCTTAACTGATGTGTTTTATCCAGCGACTGTTTTCATCAGCCAGGAAGAGAAAGAAGGAGAGAGACCTGTTGTTAGTGAGAGTAACGTAACATCTTAGTACCCAACACACAAGCTGTGTCCCAATTCAGGGTCTGCAGCCTTCGGAGGCTGCATTCGAAGGCCGATTACGTCACAGAGCTGCGCGAAGGCTGACCCAATTCGTCCAAATTCGAAGGCTCCTCCAAATGCAGCTGACAAATGTGTCCTCCTTTTCCCTGTATTCGGAGGATGCACCGCTACTATCCTTTGCGGCCTTCCATATCCCAAGATGCTTTGCGCGCCGCTGTTCAACCAACAATGGCGGCCAACAACGGCAGTAGCACCGGCACCAGCAGTGCCGAGTACCATATTTAAATGTAAGTAACAGGTTATTGCTTAACGCTGGACGTTCAAGGGGCCTTAAAACATATTTGACTGTTAAAATGCGTGAAGTTAATAATGCTAATACGTGTAGCCACCGGAATGTAGGGCCAGCTACGTGATGTAGCTTAAGGCTGTTGAAACGAGGAGCTCAGTTAACGTTTACGCCTTTAAACGCAACGTAAGCCTAAAACCCTTTACTTTCAAATGTTACAAGCTCCGATGGTAACTTATATCTTATTTTAACCATGGAGCTGTTAAGTGAATTTGTTCTCGTTGTAAGTTGTGTAGGCTACAGTTCGCTCCTCTCCTGCGCCCAAAGCTGAATGCAGCTGAACATATAACGTTGACGATGGGTTGACGATGGGCTCTGTATTGGATTGAATACAGAGCTAACCTTAGGAGCATTATTACTGTTAATATCGTTATTATATCGTACAATCATTTTGCATGTTGACATAACAGGAAATGTGCTTCACATGTCGTTTTGTTGTAGGGAGCAAGTAGCAGACGGAGGATTTGATCAAACTTCCAGGATGAGAACAACCACCTGTTCAGGTCAAGAACACAGGGCCACCAACTGCAGCAAGAAAGGGGAAAAGAGATGACTTGCTTGATTTGATCAGTGAGGACATGAAGTTATAGATGGAGAGCAAGGAAAGGAGAGAAAGAGAGAGGATGGAGAGACTTTTTAGTTTATTGGAGAGAATGGTTGAGAGGCTTTGAATTCTTTTGGGGGGGGGACGTTTTTTTTCTGTTCGATTAAGTTCTGTCTAGATTTGTAATTTAAATTGTTAATTAAAAATATTGTATTGTTCAATTTTCTGTTCCAAATATTGTATATAGTTGCATTAAAATTGTATAACCTAACATTATCTGTTCCATTTCTTATTTACAACTAAAGTCAATTTTCGAACTGCTTTTTGTGTGTAATTAACAAATATTTACAAAGTTACAATAACTTTTGACAAGTGGGTGTTCTTAACATGTAGAACTATTTACAAAAGATAATCAGAAATAACTATTTACAGAGAACATATTTAGAGGTGTAACGATTCATTCGATTAACCGATGAATCGATTGTCAGTCCTATAGATTCTACTGAATCGATCTGCTAAAATAAATAAATAGAATGAATCGTTTTGGCTTCACCAATAATAATAATGCATTTAATCAGATGAATCGTGATTCTTACTTATGAATAATGTTTTAATACGTTTAAGAAACTCTGCCAACATGTAGTCTATTGAATAATGTTCAAAATAACTGAGCATTGTTTAATTACATTTTTGTATTCAGCATAAAATATTATGCAGGACTACTTTTTTCTAGAATAAATATGTTATTTTTCACCTTTCAGAAGAATACAGATAGTCTCGCTTGCATTATTGCATGTTTATTTAACCCACCTGGCGTGTGTTCCACCAACCCTGCAGGTATGTCTAATGTCTAGGTTCTAAGAGGAGACTGAAAGTAAAATAGAGCAGTAAAGTAGTAAATGAAACATTTTTATTTCTTCCCACAATAACTCACACCAACAGCTAAACCGTTTAAATTCACTGTATTGGTTTCTGTTTCAATGTTTAACGGTTTGTTTCACTTTTTTCCGGTATTCACCTTTAAGTTAAACAATAGCTTCAAATTGATTTTTTTCACTTCAATACACTTTTTTATATTTGTAACGAGGAATTTTAACCTGGTACACAATTGGGCATGACAAAATTTAAACACACATCTGGCCCAATTTGAAGTTAAATAAATACAGATCACGTCTAAATGTGGAGGATGATCTCCGTGCGGCCGTCTCAACAATTAAACCGAGAATGGACTTGCTGTGTTCCGCGCATAGCGCGCATCCATCTCATTAGATTAGATTAAAGCATAGTGAGTGAAATGTTATTATGTGAAGTATGAGGGATTGTGGGATAGGGTGTGTACATGGATGCAAACAGCGCGCCGAAAAGCGAAACTATGGCAACTTAATTATCACCATGAAATTTAGCGATAAACTTGCATTCAACCTTGCATCAATGTACAAATAATTGTTAAATAAATCGTTGGGACCCAACCAAAATAAAAAAAACAAAAAATTGAGATCTCAATGAACAAAAAATGTACTCTTGTGTCAACAGGTTGAGTATGAGTCAGTCTTTGGTTACTCAACCCAAGTTTGTGAATGTTTCAGTTTATTTTGAGTGCACTCAAGTTTCCTACCACCATTTATGAGAAAGACTGTCCATCCTGGTTACAGACGATGAAGGCTGTGAGGTGAGTACAAGGGAGGACTGAAGATGATGGGGATGATGACTGGAGATACATTGAGCAGTGATGGAGGGGAATGATGAGGGGGAACCAGAAGGCAGCAGGATGAAGGCAGCTTGAGCACTCGATCCAGTTTGTAGAACAGCTCAACAAAAAAAAACAGCCTGCACAAAACGTGCAGGGAAAATTAATAAGTGTCCTTATCAAAAGTCCACTGTGTGTTGTCTCTTTCTTTGGGGGGGGGGGGGACTCCTCAAAAACATCCCTAGGCTGCCTAATTTCACTTTGATCAGCATGGTAGATATATTAAACAATAAAAACTTTTAAACTAGAAAAACTTATATTCTTAGACACCTAAGAGGCCTACCAAATCAATGAGAGACATACACAGGTTAAGTAATAAATTGTGTTTAATCATTTCATAAAACTACGTACAAAATATATCTAGGGCTTTCCATTTAACAGTGAACTCCCAGTGGGGAAAAATTGCTTGTAATAACATGTGCCACAACTCCCTCTGCCAGGGTGCACAGACATTTACATTTGTTCATTTATTGTTTGTAATTTTGTGACGTGCTGCTAAGTATCATTGTGTTTTCTTTTTCTTTCTAGCAGCATTTCTTTGTTTAGCTGCATGTCTCTGCCGTGCTTCCTTCTCCTCTTCCTGTGCCGTCCTCTTGCTTTCTTGTGCACTTGCACAGGTTTTCTTGAAGCCATACTCCACCTGGAATTCAAATATTACATGATGATATTACATGATATTTACATGACTAGGCTATACATGCATAGTCTGTCTAAGAACAAGGTAGCAACATAACATCAATTAACAAAAATAGGTATACAAACAAAAGATGTTATTAATAGTGATCAATGTATGTGGTGTTTGCGAACCAAGTACACAGTGTACTGAGTGTGTGTGTGTGTGTGTGTGTATGTGAATAACGGGGAAAGCACTATGCGGACGAAGATGAAGGTCACTCGATAGCCGCCACGGTGTCTAGCTCTCCTCTCCGCGCACCGTGACACAAACGCGCACTGTAACCGGCAAACTTTTATTTTATGCCGGTGAAGACTACGCAAATACACACGCGTAACAAATGCACATGGAGGAGCGGAGCATTACCAAAACAGCAGAAACGCGACCAGACTTGCACATTAGTTCCTCTTTACTAGCTAACATTTTATGTTACCTCAAAATACATCATGACACATATGCGTTTACAGGCTTCGCCTGGTTCACACCGGCCGCGGAAGCGCCGCGAATAGGTGCGGCCGTCCCGCGCCGTGAAGCGATCGTTTCGGCGTCTATTTTTTACGCGTGCCGCAAGCGATCCATCAATTCTGGCAGGAAATCACACAAAGAAACATGAGACAATCCGGTCAATTTTCAAAATAAAATACCGCGATTGACAAATGCCATCATATTTGTGTATCTCAACTCGCACTGGGAAACAGGAAGAGACAATGCATTTAATAAATGTGAAGAGTAGATAAACAAATATGTTTATTTCAATGGTATATCTGCACTACCATTCTCTCTCTCTCTCTCGGTTACAGAAACATGGCGTATTAATTTTATGGGGTTATTTACTCCATAATGAAAAAAATAGCTGTGAACAACAGCTGAGCAGAAGCGCTTGTGGACCGTAGCGGAGAAATACGCGTCTGGTGTGAACAGGGGGGCAGTGGACCGCGCGCAAATTTCGTCAGCGCGCCAGGTGAACCAGGCGTAACGTTCATTGACTAAAAGACAGTTCATAACCAAGCTAAATATGCTCAGAGCATAGCCAGTCAACGAAAAAAGCTAATATTAACGTTACCTTTGATGTTTCGACACTGGTACTCCAAGTCTCAGCTCCGAATCTGTCTCAGCTCTGGCGTCTTCAATCATCACTTGTTTCAGCTGCGTCTTCCTGCGACTCGATTGATGCGGTGAATGGCCAATCATAGATCAGCAGCACACTGGTGTGCCTTCGGGACTGGCTGACAGTTGTCCCCCCCCCCCCCCCCAGTTGGTACCTATTTGGTTTTGCTCACAGCAGTTCACCCCCCCCCCCCCCCCCCCCAAAAAAAAAAGAAAAACTCTTCGGATCTGGACGAATCACACAAGTGACCTATTTGGCCATGAAAAAAGCAGTTTCGCTTTTTGGTGCGCTGTTTGCATCCATGTACACACCCTATCGCACAATCCCTCATACTTCACATAATAACATTTCACTCACTATGCTTTAACTTTTGCATCCATATGCTTAATAAGATAGCTCACAAAGAATATATTCACACATTAAGCACATAATATTAACCATGTCTGTTAAATAAACGTAATTAGCTGACCAACAGGCCTAATTAGCATTTTCCCACAGTATTTACACATTTCCAAAATAAACACACCATTCATAATATCACCATGAGGTTATCAGCTTATCCCGACTGTTTTTTTAACACAATAAATCCACAGTCTGAAGTTATAAACCTTTTTCAAGTTATCAACCAGAATGCTAGTTCACGTGCTAGTTGAATGTGCTAAATTGCCGTGTTTGCTAACAGCTAACTCACTGGGATATTCAATAGCCACGTCGTTCGGATGGGTCAGGAACCTCCGCTACGTCGGACGGTCAAAAAACTCTTCTAACTTTAAAGACAAGTAGTGAACTATTGTTTTGTGCTAATAACAGCTCTCTGCTGATGCTGCTAAGCTCACTCTCCACACACGTGTCTGTCATTTTTACGGACTGGAAACACTTGTCAGTGCACCACTTCCTATCACTCAGTTACAACACTAAGTAGCAGCAGCGAGCCACCAAACCTGAAAACATAGATAATCTGAACTAGAATGGCTGTTCAGACTGCCGGGCTACATTTATTTCATGGAAATAGAATTTTGGTTACAAGTTACTGAATCGAATCGTGGTTTACAGAATCAAATCGAAACGTTACAACAACAAAAAAATCGTCCTTGAATCGAATCGCCAACTACTGTATCGTTAATCGAATCGAATCACTGTGAAGCCAAAGATTCACACCCCTAATATATATTATTATATGATTTTATAATAATTATCCATCCATCCATCCATCTTCTACCACTTATCCAGTATTCAGGGTCGCGGGGGGGCTGGGGCCGATCACAGCTGTCATTGGGCGAAGGCAGGGTACACCCTGGACAGGACGCCAGTCTATCGCAGGGCCGACATGTAGAGACAAACAACCATTCAAGCTCACCCCAGAGAGAACCACGCTTACAAGGGGAGAACATGCAAACACCGACCCCGGGATCGAACCCAGGACCCTCTTGCTGTGAGGCAAGAGTGCTAACCACTACACCACCGTGCAGCCCTATAATAATTATATATTATAAATATTATATTATTGTATTTTGACAGTATTTTACAATACAACAATTACACGACAAAATGTGCCATATTTGACGTGCAGAATTCTTATTGATATACATCATATGAGAAATAAGGTGAAATAAAGGTCCTATGGGGATCCACTGGAAGTGGCGGGACTTTAAACCTTTTTATAGTCGTCTAATACTATAATAATAAGCCAAACAGTATCCATTATATTTCACTCTAAGAATAAAATATATTAAATACTGCAACTCCATAGTGCATTGATAAAGTATTGACACAACTGATACCAAATCATGTTTAAAGTATCATTGAGATCCAAAATGATGATGATTATGACTGTAGACGTCATTTGCCCAGCCTGTACCGAACATTAAAACTTCGTTTTATGGGGAATGTTTTGGAATGACACTCTTAAGCTCTCACAATTAATCTAACCCGTTCCAATGAACTGTGAACAACCTTTAACCTCTGTTCGACTCTCACAGACAGAAAATAACAGTAATACAGAACAGCTGTGGCAGCAGTGGGATGACGACCTATAATTGATATGCAGCTACCTGTAGAAATGACTGCTGTTTAATGGATCTGCTGCACCCAAACGCTATCGCTCCTTCCAATTACTCCATGCCAAAATAAGCGGTGCGGTTGTGAGAGATGCATTCATGCATATTAATTAACTGTCAGAAGGTGGAGGCCGAACTTTGCGTAGAGTCTGAATATGGTCCACCGCTGATGCCTTGATAGTAAATAATAATAACTCGCTCTTTTTAAATGATGAGCTGTTTCTAGTTTATTACTGACAATTGTTTGCTATTAATTTTTAATCAACAGCTGCTGCTTCATCACTTTCTGACACGTCTTCTTTCCCCTCCTTGTAATGGTAATTTTCTTACACAGCAGCACACAGCTGAAAATGAAATGTAGGCTATTAATTTCAGCGACAGTAGGACTGAAAGATTTGAGATGGACAACCAGGAAGAGACATTTATTTTCTCTCATAAATTGTCTGTGATATTACTTACATTCATTGTAGGACTGCAACTAACTTCTATTTTCATTAAAAAGTGTTAAATTAAATGTTTCTCATTAATAATGCATCAGTAAGGAAGAGGTATTTTTATGAAGAGCAAATCAAACAGTTTCATTATTCATATGTACATGTGACAATTGAAACTTTAAACTTTTAATTTAGGCTTAATTACGTTTCTTTTTAGGATAACATTAGAGACAGACAGGTAACCAGTCTATCACAGGCCTGACATGTAGAGACAGACAGGTAACCAGTCTATCACAGGGCTGACATGTAGAGACAGACAGGTAACCAGTTGTAGAAGAAAATGTGTTACCTTAGATTTCTTATTTGTATCCCATATAATTAGTTCCTTTCTCTCATATACATCAAATGTCTTGCTGAACTGCATTCATTGGGTCCTAGTTTCGTAGACCAGGCGCAGTCAGCTTTCAGCGCACCTGCGCTGCGCCGACGGGGTGTGTCCGCCTGGACTTTGCAAGTTTCGTGCACCGCGCAGGCTCGCGCAGGCACACCTCCCGTCTCGCCCACCGGCGCAAGTGGGAAAGAGGGAGGAGAAGAAGGCGTGAGCGGGAGACGAGGAGGAGACGAGGCGTGGACTGGGATTAATACAGCCGATTCAGATCTTCACCAATCAAATGAGCTCCTCTCCTCTCCTTTAATGCGTTAGGGGAGGTTCAGTGCGGGATCCGTCACTTGACAACCCGATGACAGAAGCAGCGCCACCGCTCCCACCACGCGCATCACGCGCTGTGCGTGCGTATCATAATAATAACAATGTCCATATTATAAGAAACAGGAGAGAGAGAGGGAGATGTTTTGGTCCGAGAGGCTGAGTTTCCGTTACGCGTGCCATCCGCCTTTGATCTGACGTCAGATGTGACGGGACAATCTATATAGATATAAATCCACGTGTTGATGCAATTAGTTGCATTAAATAGTGTTTGTTGTGATTATTTATTGCATTTAAATGTGCCTGGTGACGTGTGCGCACTGCGCGCCGGTCCGCCAAACTTGCACTCCGCCAGCTGTGATTCGCATTGAATGAATGGACTTTATTTACGCCTTGTGCCTTGCGCTGAAAGTAGACCAGGTTGGAGCTGGCAAGCTTTCAGCGCAGTCTCGGCGTAACTTCCGCTACGCCAAGCTGAATGTGTGACGCCTCCCCCTGCTGCGCTGCCACACCCATCTTGGCACAGGCGATCCACCAAACTGCCAAACTGACCGTGCGCAAGGCTGCGCGGGTCGAAACTTGCACTGCGCTGGCTTTCGCCACCCTGCGCCGCCCTGCGCTGGTCTACGAAACTAGGGCCCATTGTATTTAACCCTTGTCATGTTGATGAAAAGACCCTTTGATCTGTCCCCCTTCCTGGATCGTCTCCGAAACACCTTCATCTCACATACTTGATCAAGGCCTTCATGAATGGCCCCTGTTGTGACACTATGTAGATGGAACCCAGCTGTTCCGAGGGAAGTCACACCTTTATGTTGTCTCAGGACGTCTCTTCCTCTTGGGAGAGACGCGTATTGAATCTATGTAAATCAACTGTTTAGACCTGCCCCTTTGGTTCTGTGTATAAAGTTATCCCTCACCTCACATATTTTAGAATGGACTGTGTGGCAACGCGACATTGTCCTTTCTCCACTGTCAGTGATTAAACCTCATTTGAACCAGCAGCGGAATCGGACCTGAAGAGTTTCTTCCACACAGTCTATCACAGGGCTGACATGTAGAGACAGACAGGTAACCAGTCTATCACAGGGCTGACATGTAGAGACAGACAGGTAACCAGTCTATCACAGGGCTGACATGTAGAGACAGACAGGTAACCAGTCTATCACAGGGCTGACATGTAGAGACAGACAGGTAACCAGTCTATCACAGGGAGACATGTAGAGACAGACAGGTAACCAGTCTATCACAGGGAGACATGTAGAGACAGACAGGTACAGTCTATCACAGGGAGACATGTAGAGACAGACAGGTAACCAGTCTATCACAGGGAGATATGTAGAGACAGACAGGTACAGTCTATCACAGGGAGACATGTAGAGACAGACAGGTAACCAGTCTATCACAGGGAGACATGTAGAGACAGACAGGTAACCAGTCTATCACAGGACCGACATGTAGAGACAGACAGGTAACCAGTCTATCACAGGACAAACAACCATTCCCACCATTAACCTATCCCCATCCTACATGTCTTTGGACTGTGGGAGGAAGCCGGAGAACCTGGAGAGAAATTAATAATACTAATAATAATTATCATTTTATTTAGGGATGCCTTTCTAATCACTCAAGGACACCTTACAGTTAAAACAAGCAAAATAAAAATAATAGCAACGAAATGAAAAAAAAACAACAACATATCTGTGAATTGAATAAGGAAAGCAAGTGGAGTTGAGCGGGACAGGCCAGTCTGAATAGGTGTGTTTTGAGGGAGGTTTTAAAGAGACTGTGCTGCAGATGGATAGTGGAAGAGAGTTCCAGAGATGAAGGGCCAAGCGGCTGAAGGCCACCCATTGTGGACATACAGGTAGATAGAGATGGAGAGCTGAAGAAAGAAGAGGATCGTAGAGTTCTGGGGGGCTGTCAGGCAGGAGTTCAGAGAGGTATGGAGGATTGAGATTATGGAGGAAAAGTGAGGAGAAGAATCTTCAAATGAATACGATATTCGAAAGGGAGCCAGTGGTGTTGTTTGAGGATGGGAGTGACGGGGTTCTGGTGATAATGCGGACAAAATTTGCTAACATTAGCCAACTTGAAATGTGACTACATACAATGTAATGTGTCTGTGAAGGTATTGACGCCAACACTTTACATTCAGTCATCAGACAACATTTGTTTTTGGTTTTGTCTATTCAAAAAACCCATTGATTTCAAGAAAAAGAAAACCAGAAGTTTACGTACTCTGTGAAGTGCTATATGATTAAAGTAGGGTTGCACAGTATACCAGTACTAATCTGGTACCGGGGTACTGAGGCATTTAAAACGGTACTATATTGCATTTGGACGGGACCGGTACTTGCAGCGCCGCCGACAGCGCCACAACAGCGCGGCGAACTCGCCAGGTGACGTCACCGCGTTGTAACTACAGCTGAGAGGAGCGAGGAGCGAGCCGCAGCTTGGGGAGATAAAAAGAAAAAGCAAGCAAGCCGGAGGAAACCGCTAGCAAGTTAGCGAGGATCGTGGACTGGAACAACAAACGGAGCAGGAGGAAAGCTTGGAGAGAGCAGAGAGCGCGAGCGAGAGAAGCACGGAGAGGAGAATGGCTGCTGCAACCGTCATCACGCCGCAACTTGCGGACAAACCAGCGCCGCAAAGTGCCATATGGCAATACTTTAGCTTAAAACAAATGCGCAAAGCGAGGCAGTTAACGCCGTTGCACCACTGTGTAAACGGTGTTTAAAACATGCATGGCTTACGGCGGAAACACCTCCGACTAGCCAAACACTTAAAGGACCAGAACCCAGACCTGCACACTGAGCTCAGGGAACGACAGGTCATTTACTAAGGAAGAAAAGTCACATTCAGTGCTAGAAGCAAGCACCATCCCCCTTCACTCTTAACAAAAGTAGCTCTGGAAGAAAAAAAAAGAGCTGGTTTATTTATATTATTATATTTTATATTATATTATTGTATTTATATTTTAACATTTTTTAAATTGTGTGCATTAGAAAAGCTTGTCTTTGTGGTATTTTATTTTATTTGCTGATTAATATGTTATTGTTCTAAAATTTTCTATTAAAATAAAGTCAGTAATGACATTTTTTGCGTTCACTTTTTATTTGAAAAAGTATCGAAAAGTACCGAAAAGTACCGAAACACATGTTGGTACCGGTACCAAAATATTGGTATCGTGACAACACTAGTTTAAAGTTAAATTATTATTTACATTAGATAAAAATTGTTGTTCGAGAAGTTATTTTGACCAGCGAACGTGATGTGTTAATGTGAGTCCATCAGATATCGTTTAAATAATTTACTGGTGGGTGAAAAAAAAATCAATACAGCATACGTGTTGTGATATTTTGCGTGGCAATAATTTATTTATACACACATCAATCTTGTAGTCTGCTATTAATATTGCAAATACAAGTTAAACATTTTGATAACAATTGCTTCTTCAATCCACTAGATGTTTTTTTCCTTGTTTGGTCATGGGTAAAGTTAGCTTGATTGGACTATGCAGACTTAAATAAGCACATTTTGTTGCAATAAAAATGATTGAAATGAGATGATCTGAGTGAAAAAATGGATTCTTATTAGATTTAAAACAAACAGTAGAATGTGTCGATATATGTAAAGGCAATACCAATCATATCACAGTGTCATATCACAGTGTTTCAAATCATTATTATATGATGATATAGTATCGGGGCCTCTGGGGATTCACACCCCTGTAATTTAATGACTGGGACAAAGTTCTTCTTGCTGTTGCTTTTACTGAGTATGGATTACAGGGATTATTGTAAAACAGTAACACAGATCAGAAGCATAACCATGGATAACACCGTGTGATTTATTTTAAAAACTATACAAAGTTGCATTTGTGCAGTGAATCAGTCTGTTTCATCTTGACCACATTGAGTCACTGCAAAACTTCCTCGAGCGTCTGAACCGTGACCCCGAGCAGGTGACAGGTGAACTTCTGTGGTGACTCAGGATGACTGTCCCGCTCACACAAAACAGAAGTGTGTGTGTTTGTTTGTGTGTTTGTGAGCATTGTTACATTTCCTCGTGTTAATCCCATTTCCATTTTCCTGTCACTAATCTCCTTTACAGAAGAAAACAACTGTGTTCCTCCCACTCAAGCCTGCAGCTGCTCTGTGTGTGTGTGTGTGGTTGTTGTGTGTGTGTGTGTGTGTGTGTGTGTGTGTGTGTGTGTGTGTGTGTGTGTGAGAGAGAGAGGAAATAACATGAATTATATTACCACATGAGGTATAAACAGATAATCAATTAACTGAATAAGGATGTCCTCATGTCCTCTTTCTATCGCGATCACTAATGTTTGTGAAACCGTTACATCATCGATCCATCTATTGATTAACTTCCTGATAAATGATAACTGTATCGTTCAATTGCATCCGATCACTGTCCATCCATTTACTGACTATTTTCCACTCCATCAGTTGATTGCTCTATTTTTACTTCTATTGTATTGTTTCCATATAGCCCTTTTTCCAAACCATTGATCATTTGATTGTTCTATTACCACATGCCTTTTATCAGCAGTCCAAATTTCAAAATTCTACCAGCCAAAAGATTAATCATTTTTTCTATATTGCCTGACAGGCAGAAAATCTCAAATACACATTGGGCCTCATTTATCAATCTTGCGTGAAAACGGGCGCAGATCTGAGCGCAGATTTGGTCTTACGACAGGACACACGTGCGATTTATGAAACGTTCGTATCTGACCAATCTCAGCGTACGAATGAACGTGCCTTGATAAATGCGGCGGCTGAATTCAATCGTCATTAACATGTTACGCCCATAAATATTCCTGTTTCGGAGGCCTCGCCCACTGAGGTCAAACATGGAGAGACGAAACATGGGTAAGAAAAGAAACTTTTCTGACACGGAGATCGGCATCCTGACATCGGAGGTGGAACACAACAAGACAGTGCTTTTTGGCAGCCTGAAGGGTGGCATAAAAGAGGCTCACAAAAACGCAGTCTGGAAAAAGATAACGGAGGCAGTCAACAGCGTTGCCGCAGAGGAATGGACTCCAGCTGAGGTTTGAATATAATTCTCAATAACTTAACCCATGCCTAACGACTTAAATGAATCTTTTCATCCGCAGCCTAAAAGCTTATGTCTGCTAACTGATCAAAACAATTATTTACATTTAGGTCAAGAAAAAATGGTCGGATATGAAGCTGGCCACTAAGAAACGCTTTGCTGCGTTTAAACGCAGCATCAGGCAGACTGGAGGAGGCCAAACAGACTCCAGCCTGATCTTGACGGGGACGGAGGAAAAAATTGCCTCCTTAATTGGGTCGGAGTCGATCTGTGGCATAAGTGGTGGAGGTGACACAGAGATCCCTGCGGTCCCTGAAAACGCGCTCACGTCTGACACGCGCGTATTGTTCCTCCAAAATAAGCAAGTCTGCCATCATTAAGACTTGATAACTGTCAAAGCATCTGTTTAAATAGGGGAATGAATAAACATCTGACCAACCACAGTGGAACGATGATTATCTCAACAGGTGCTTTCATTTTTGTTCCAGTTCTGTCACACCCATCGGACAAAAACAATTACACATTTTTGCCTTTAGTTAATTTGCAAACACACATTTCTGCTTGTATTTATGATTCTTTCACATTTTAATGTGTAATAATTAGTTGTCATCTTAGGCTATTTATCCCATTGTTTAAATTTTTGAAAGTGGTATCAGTAAAAACATGGGCTTTAAAAGAAATGTTTTCGTTTTAATAATCCGTTTTGATCTGTTCTAAATATGTGACTGCTTATGCTTAATGACAGCTGAGGTTTGTTCATTATTTTACGCCAGATTTTGCTGTGCTGCACCGCAAATCCATAGACATTTGCGTACACGAGCTCAGACCTGACGTGAGATCTGATCGCAGCTTCCGCTTACGTCCAAATTGATAAATGCCGAAGTTTGCGTGGAAATGGTCGTACGCACGGTTTTCGGTCGTACGTTCATTTGATAAATGAGGCCCAAAGTGTCTGTACTGATAGATAGATAAATCAACTGGATAATTGATTAATGGGACAAAGGAGACAGAGCAATTGTCAGTCAATTGTTTAATCTTTTCATAGATAATAGATTGTTTAACTAGGGGCCACATTACAATGACTTTTACATTTTTACATTTAGGGCATTTAGCAGACGATTTTATCCAAAGTGACTTACAATACAGTAAGTAATAGGTACATTTGTCGAAAGATAGAGCAACAGTATACTGACTGATGTTTGTCTATCAATAGTTCTGAACAATGACGTAATGACATATTGCTGATCACTTTACCCAAACATCTACTGACATCTACTTACTCTGTTTTTATCGATCGATCTAACAATGTTTCCAGCAAAAAGATCAATCAAAGTGTCTGACTGCGAGTGAATGCATCAAGCTTAGTACTTTGTTCTTCCTCCTTAACCTTATCACACACACACACACACACACTAAAGCCATTACAGGTGCATTACTGGAAGAGCCTTTTAAGAACGTGGCAGATCTCATTTAAAGCATCTCTCTGTCCAACAGACACTCACCATCATTTCTTGCCTTTTTCTTTCGACTCCTCCACTCATCCGTGTGCCGTCTGGAGAAACACCAGACAGGACGGATGGAGAGATGTTGGAAAAGCTCACCTGGAGGATAAGAGACGAGGGAAAGAGAGCTGGTACTCCAGGTGGTCTGAAGCCCTTCTGCCTCTGCGATTGGTCCCCTGGGTCTGTCAATCAAGCCTGTGAAGTCAGGTGTGACCACCTTTCGAGCTTTGTGATTGACAGCTGGTTCTGCCAATTAGAGTCAAAACAGACACACACACACACACACACACAGAGTTTTAAATGTCAGCTCTCCTGGTCGCCGTGGCGAAGACTGCATTTATTTTGAAAGTCATTCATATCTTTTACTTACTTTTATCACAATCATAGAGAGGCTAAATCCTGTGTCCCCCATGGGACCTATTCCAGAAAAATATGTATTGTAATCAATGGCAAGAAAGTAATATTTTTTTGGATCCCTTCCCCCTTGAATTGTACCATGAATTACACCTTTGATATCCAAACCTAAATGGATGCAATTATTTTAAGTCAAACCATGATGGTTTTCCTGAACCTAAACAAGAGGTTTTCTTGACTAAACCTAACTTTATTTTTGTATCGTACTGTCGTCCTAACTGAGCAACATGAATTTTTTTCATATAGATTGGTCTTGTGTTAACTAATATATTATACGTTGTGACTATTTTGAATGTAACGAACTGACCTCTATTTGGCCTGGTGCAAATTTGTGTCCGTGTGAAAAGAGTCCTCTGGAGTGGAAACACACTAGTTATCCCAGTTATTTCACCTGTCAGTATTTAAAGAACACTGCCACTCTCTTCCTCTCTTCTTCCTCTCCTTTCCCTTTTCCTGCCACATGTCAAAACTCTTTAAATGTGCTGAGACGTTTTCCCCAAGTAACTCTGAACTACAATTTACCTTGTCGCAGTCTTGAAATAAAACTGCCAGGAGGCTTTTGTCTTTTCCTGATGACAGTGAATAATAGTGAATAATCACAGGCTCCTGATTTTTAAAAGGAGCCCTCCAATCAAGGCTGACTTCTAATGACGGCAGGTTGACAGGCTGAATGTGCAGCGGCTGAAGGAAATCCAGTTCTGATGAATTAAGCTTCTCTCGCCGCTTTCATGCCTCCTTTTCATGTCGAGTTTCTGTCCACGTCAGCCTGTGGCTTTTAATTGCAGCTTCTTGGCTGAGCAGCTTTTAACTGTTGAGTCTTGAATCTAAAAGCACGTAGCTGACAAGACAAACATGCCTTAAACATGGTTTTAAAACACCGTCACTTATACTCCCTTATAACTTATCGTCCCTAAAATCACCGGTAATGTCTTGACTCCTTCAAATCAAAGCGAAATTTAAATCTCATCACTGTTTAGTGTAAAGCAATTGCTATTATGCTATACAAGTTCAGTATACAGACAATATGAAGACTTTTGTCACTTGAGCCATGTTTTGTTCAGATAGTCGAAAACTATAATGTGTTTCAAGTGTTTTTGAATTAATTGGTATTGTGTCTCTATGGTCAGAAACTTGGATGTGTCATATTATTAATGTTTTCCAAAATTAGGATCAAAGTGCTTCACACTATGGGCCCTAGTTTAGTGGCGCAGCGCAGGGCGGCGCAGGGTGGCGGAGCCGGCGCAATGCAAGTTTCGACCTGCGCAGCCTTGCGCACCGTCAGTTTGGCAGTTTGGTGGATCGCCTGCGCCAAGATGGGTGTGGCGGCGCAGCAGGGGGAGGCGTCACAGATTCAGCTTGGCGTAGCGGAAGTTTCGTGGCAAAAAGCCTCGCCGAGACTGCACTGAAAGCTGGCCAGCTCCGACCTGGTCTACTTTCGGCGCAAGGCGTAAATGAAGTCCATTCATTCAATGCGAATCACAGCTGGCGGAGTGGAAGTTTGGCTGACGGCGCACACTGCGCACACGTCACCGAGACCTCACAGGCAGGTTTCCACAGTTCCAGGCACATTAAATGCAATAAATAATCACAACAAACACTATTTAATGCAACTAATTGAATCAACACGTGAATTTATATCTATATAGATTGTCCCGTCACATCTGACGTCAGATCAAAGGCGGATGGCACGTAAACGTAAACTCAGCCTCTCGGACCAAAACATCTCCCTCTCTCTCTCCTGTTTTTTATAATATCGGCATTGTTATTATTATGATACGCACGCACAGCGCGTGATGCGCGTGGTGGGAGCGGCGGCGCTGCTTCTGTCATCGGGTTGTCAAGTGACGGAACTTGCACTGAACCTCCCCTAACGCATTAAAGGAGAGGAGAGGAGCTCATTTGATTGGTGAAGATCTGAATCGGCTGTGTTAATC
Organism: Chelidonichthys spinosus; assembly: GCA_029853015.1. NCBI lineage: Eukaryota > Metazoa > Chordata > Actinopteri > Perciformes > Triglidae > Chelidonichthys > Chelidonichthys spinosus. The sequence continues at coordinate 24,515,696 of CM056823.1, forward strand.
CCAGTCCACACCTCGTCTCCTCCTCGTCTCCCACTCACGGGAGACGGGAGGTGTGCCTGCGCGAGCCTGCGCGGTGCACGAAACTTGCAAAGTCCAGGCGGACACACCCTGTCGGCACGGCGCAGGTGCGCTGAAAGCTGACTGCGCCTGGTCTACGAAACTAGGGCCCTATATGTCTACTGGCCCTAAACCTAAGCCCACACCGATGGCACAGCCATTTGGAGTTCAGTGTTTTGCTGAAGGACATTTTGACAGATGGACTGGAGGGGATCAAACCGCCGCTCTTCCATAGGAGGACAACTCGCTAGTGAGCTAGATAGCCAACTGCGCTTGTTTCCTCACAAGCACCTCCGTCTCTAATCTCAATGTTCCCATCAGAGCTGCCCTCCCTCCCTGCACTAAGTCCCTGCGAAGCAGCGAGGTCCAGGTGAGATCTAAAGCTCAAGCTAAGGTTACCAACACAGCTGATTCAATTCAATTCAATTTTATTTATAGTGTCATATCACAACAGAAGTCATCTCAGGGCACTTAACACATTGAGCAGAACTAGAATACACTCAAAATTTTCAGAGGCAATACAATTTCAAAGGCCCAACATCACTCAAAGGCAAGTGTTACAGCGACAGTGGCAAGAAAAAACTGCCTTAATAGGCTTTTAGGCAGAAATCACGTGCAGCCCAGGCCCTTGGGTTTCAACTGCATTTGGTGTTGGTAGTATAGTAGTAGTAGCATTAACAGTAGTGGTGGCTGATATCAGTCTCAGGTTACCAACACAGTTGATATCAGTCTCAGGTTACCAACACAGTTGATATCAGTCTCAGGTTACCAACACAGTTGATATCAGTCTCAGGTTACCAACACAGTTGATATCAGTCTCAGGTTACCAACACAGTTGATATCAGTCTCAGGTTACCAACACAGTTGATATCAGTCTCAGGTTACCAACACAGTTGATATCAGTCTTAGGTTACCAACACAGCTGTATCAATCACTAAAAGACACACGGGAAACTTTAACTTGTCAAATGTCAACATTTTAAATTCACTTTGATTATATCTCTGGTTTTTGACAGGCAAATAATTTTTAATGAATGGTTGTTGAAACTTGTTTGGAGCAGAAAAACACTGGAGCATGTTTCCCAACTAACTTTTCCTTTATGAGGGCATGAGATGTCTCATGTAAAACCTGCTTCTTTTGAATATGTTGCTCTTAGTTCAAATCCTTGTGTGGTGCTGCATTCTTAAACATGTCAAGGCCACGTTACTACAACTTTATTGATGCCTTTGCTGAACAGTTGTGGTGCACTTTGAGGACTTAGGTAGTGTAGTGGGTGGCACTCTCGTGTGTTGTTTGCATGTTCCTATGTAAGTGTGGGTTCTCTCCGGGTTCTCCGGCTTCCTCCCACAGTCCAAAGACATGCAGGATGGGGATAGGTTCATTGAAGACTCTAAATTGCCACGTAGGTGTGAATGTGAGTGTGAATGGTTGTCTGTCTCTACATGTCAGCCCTGTGATAGACTGGCGACCTGTCCAGGGTGTACCCTGCCTTCGCCCAATAATAGCTGGGATCGGCTCCAGCCCCCCGTGACCCTAAATACAGGATAAGTGGTAGAAGATGGATGTATCTATTTTGTTATAATGGCAGGTTTAGTTCTCCATATGTTTCTCTCTTAAAACATGTTTAACAGAGTCAATCACTGAAAACATACAATCTGTGTGGTGTAAAAATAGACCCGTTGGAGGGAAGGGAGGCACGGGAGAACCAGAACAACTACTGAGCAGCCAGACTGCAGTACAATGAGATATTTTCCCAAGGGACACTAGTACTTGAAAATATTACCACTTTTCTCCACAGGGACCGCCAATATCAATGCAAAATGAAAGTACCCTCGTAGAGCTGTAATGTCTTCTGCTTCAGATACAGGGCTGGACTTGTAATCATTAGGCTAATGTACCAGAACTGTCACAGGTTTTAGTTGGCAAAACACTGAAATCTATTTGACATCTCCAGGTATGATGCAGGGGGAAATGTCATCCTTTTTTAGCCCCAGCCCCAGTCCTGTCCACACAAGGGGTTACAAGAGGTGATCTGAGTAGATTTATAGTGATAGGCTGTTCGTCCTTCATGGAAATGCAGATTAATTTGAGGACAATATCAGACCAATCACACTCAGGTCAGGTAGATCTGTGTGAGGCAGGTATGAGGTATGTATGGATGTATGGATGGACGGACGGACGGATAGATAGATAGATAGATGCCCCCGATGCTGCGCGTGTGAATGTGTATGAATGAGTTAGATAATATTAGATCCTGATGTGCAGGTGGCTCGTCTGCCATCACTGGCAGCAATGTAGGCGTTAGTAGAACTTCTAGAAGTTTTTTCCTTGACAATAACTTGTACTTCTACTTGAGTATGGAGATTGTGTACTCCACCTCTGATTACCTGGGAGTCAGCCAGGAGCAAGTGAGAACTCTTGTTCATGGAACTTGTTCGTGGATATTTAATTGACCACTAGAATGGTGTACTGATGGGTGGTGTCCGACCAATTGTGGTGAGCTGCCTGGGCCAAAGATGCCAGGGCCAATTTTTGGTTGCAGTTCGGTCCTGCCCAGATAATAATAATGATGATAATAACAGTAATAATAAGAAAGCATATTTTTCACCTTTGCTTTGTTGTATCTAACAAAGAAGAAAGTGGTGGCTTTGTTTGTTAAGGTTGTTTGATATCTGCCTTTTTCTACCAAAGAAATAGTCCCTATTTTCATGTTTGTGATTTTAATATTGCATGTCCTTGTCAGGGAATGTATTATTTTCTTTTATATTAGTGATTGTTGTATTTTTTTTTTCTTTTTATGCTGTCCATGGAAAGCACTTTGTGCTCCTGGCTTGAAAAGAGCCATACAAATACAATTATTATTATTCTCAGCCAGTTTTAAATATAGCCCTGTTGACTTACCATGTTGATCCTAATTTAATGTTTTTGTATTATATCCATCCATCCATCCATCCATTTTCTACCGCTTATCCAGTATTCAGGGTCGCGGATGTTTTTGTATTATATGTTTTATCAAATTATTATTTGTGTCTTCCATTATTAGATTGTATTATGTCCCTAGTCATGAGTTTCTCTAATTTGGGGGATGTAAACAGGAAGTGAAAGCTTTATTATTTTTACTATATTTGTTTACATTTTGGCAAACTGGCAATGTAAATAAGAATAAACTATTAGGAGTTCCGTGAATGCACAGTGTGTTGTGATTGGTAGGAGGCAGACGGGCTGGAGTTAAACATCCTAATCTGTCTCTCCCTTCTTCATATTGACTGTCCACATCATTTAGCTAATGCTGTTTGTCTAGGAGACATTAAGACGCTTTGTAATCTGCCTGCACAAACACGAAAGCACGGGAGTTTCATGCCTCAAACTTTACGGATTTTTACCTTTATTTATTTTTTAAATCTGAATTTTTAAGGTGTTTTAATGTGTCGTTAGGAATTAAAAGTACCAAAAACCTCTTTAATTTCTTTTATTGATGTATTCAAAAAACTCACTTATTTAAACTTGCCTTTTTTCCCCTTGTGTTGTCCAGTGTTTGTATGTTTGTGTTTTGAATGTTTTTTACAGTTTTTATTTTGATAAAATGGTTTGTGAGGTCTTTGTGAATCATGTGAAATGTGCTAAATTTAATAAAGTTATTATTATTAATATTATTTACACCTCTGCTCTGATGAGTCTTTACATTCATTCATTTTTACCAAGTTTAATTTAATTTACAGGGCAGATGCACGTGAACAGACAAATAGACCTTAAATAGAAATGTTGGACACAACCTCTCAGAAAGTGTCTGTTTGGTCATCTTAAACTAACGTTGGTTTTGTTGTCTAAACATAACGTTGGTTTTGTTGTCTAAACCTAACGTTGGTTTGTTGTCTAAACCTAACGTTGGTTTTGTTGTTTAAACCTAACGTTGGTTTTGTTGTCTAAACCTAATTGTACGTAGTTTGTTATGCCCAAGCATGAGGGTTGTCTGAAACCTTACAACTGAAATTACATTTGTTTGAAAGTGGTTCTGCGCAACACAAACACAAATTTGCTGTTCGACTGTGTTGTCATGTATATGTAGGCACCAGGTTTTGACCAAGAAGATGAATGTGTTGAGTAAAAAATAACATTGTATCATTTAATAATAAATCAGTGGAGGAACTTCTCGTTGAATAGCTGATTAAAGGATTATTTATCTGCAAAAAAAATTGTTGCACTGATTTAACTCGAGCAAAAATTATCAATGGCTGCTCAATATCCATGCATTTTTAACTGTTTGTCAAGAAGACCTCACTTTGGACTTTTTTAAATTCTTGTTTGTGACACCACACCTTGTTTCACCAACGAAAGCAGCCACAGGCTAGAAGTATAGTATGTAAATATGGGGCCACATATTTATTCACTGACTTAAAATCAAAAACATATCGAATATCCAACCCAGAAAATGCCAAATTAAATAATAAAAATTTTATATAAGCCTTAAAATATAAATCCATTTCAATCATGAATCAACAGACTAAAAATACAACATCAAACATCCAGTTTTTGTCCAGCTGTCATCCCCTCTGAGCTTTGACCTCCTGGTTTCTTGTTTAGCAGCTGCTGTCGGGTTGGAAGCTGATTCTCCATCACATCCAGATCCTTCTCCGCTGCTCTAAATGTGAATATGTGAATCTGGGCAAGACTCCTCTGCACTACTGAATTATGATGGTGGGAGGGACTGGCTTTGATTTCCTCTCTTTTCAAGCTCGACTGCCTGTCACCTTTTCTTCCCCCTTTAAAGCCGTGCAGGACAGGAGTTTGGCAACTTTCAACACGAGGTGGAAAGAAAAGAGACAAAAAATAAATAAGAGCGAGAGGAGAAGAGAGAAGATGAGGGAGTGTTTGGAGCGGATAAAAGCCACCTGGGACGGAGAGATAGAATGTAAGTCAGCCACTAACAAATGATGTACACAGCTAACGTATGCCAGGAGAAAGAGGGAGAAAGACGGAGAAAAACTTGCGACGAAAACAAACCTACTATCAGGGATTAGAGCGAGAAGCTGAGGCTTTCAACAACTTCCTTTCAGCCCCAAAATGAAAACAGAAAAAAAGGAAAGAACCTGCAATTTAAATGCTGAGAGTTTTTGTGGCCAGAAGAGTTGGCCGACAGGTAAGTCGACTGTTGGATCATCTGCTGCAGCCGCCAAGTCATCAGCCATCAGGAACCACAAGACTCACTGACATGTCTGTGAGCACGGCGCTTAAGCCCTGCAGCGTAGATTATTTCAGTTTCTGAGAATCTGGAACATGAAAACCATGCATCCATCCATGCTTAAAGATAAATGTGTTCACTGAGTGATAAAAACCCAGGCACCTCATCACCACTCAGTTTGACAGCATAGAATATGGTCTGCACATCTGGAATTTTTCCGTGTTCAACCCTTTCACACCAAATTGGAACAATTTTCTCTAACCAAAACACCAACCCTGAGGCCTCAAAACGTAGTCTTACAAACCAGTGAGAGAAGTCCAGAGGAGTATGTCCACTTCACATTGTGAAGGCCTCTAGGCCTCAAGAACCATTTGCTGTTTGTTTGCTTGTTGGGATCTGGGAAGTGGCTTATTTGGAGGAATGACTTATACCTTTTCCGTAGTGATAGCTCACCTATATATATCGGTGCCTGAACACACTGTCTGCCTCCCCCCCGGGGGTTGGTTGGTTTGTGGACCATGTTTTTTCAGTCCCCTAGTGGTCAGAAGCAACTTACAACAGCTTTTAAATTCACTTTGATTTTGATCAGAAGTACAGTTTATTTCTATGTTTCAGTGCTCCCCAATTTTCTGAATGGATTTATGAAGCAAACACACATGCACCCTCTCAACACACCCACATGTTCCCTGTATAATTGCTTCTTGAGAAGGTGACAGGAGTGAGCAAGCAGCATTACCGTGGCGTGACGCTGCAGTAACATATTTTGATCATTAAAAATCCTGCTGTAGTATTTTGTGTAATGTTCGGCCGCAGAGTCGTCTCCTCTGACAGCCCACTAATTGAAACTGGCCAATTACGTGTGGAGGAAGGCTCGGCAATTTGTAAAGCAGACAGCAGCTGATTTAAGGCAAGCATCAGCGGGCCCTCGCCTGCTCTCTGCCGAGGCTTTAATGAATATTCACTCCTCAAGCCGCCTGACTGTAGCGCCTCTGCAGACTCAAACTCTCTGTGAGGAAATCAAACAGCACAAGTTTGTGATACAACAGGAGTCAACACACACACAGACACCTACGCAAACACACACACAGACTCACACTTTTTGATCAATAATATAATCAGTGCTATTACCTGGTTCATCCAGGCTCATTGGCTTCAGTGTTGTGGTTGAAGGTAGTCGATGCCTTTTGACAAATATTGCGATGGAGAAATGTTTTTACTAGTGATTCACTGTTTTGTGTGTTCTTATTTTGCATTGCGTTTCAGCAAGAAGCACAGCAAAGAAAGTAAAGAAGAAGTCTACCTGCAAGCCAACATAGATGTAAACAATATGGGTTACAACGTTTCATAAACATCACATTCACAAATGTTTTTGAACAAAGAAACACAATCAACACATTTGTTAGACTGCAATGATTGCCACAGTCACACTCATGACACAAAGCTTTTGGAATATTAAAGGGTTCTCCATAAAAACCCTTGGGTGCATGCATGTGTATCTTAGTTTTGCTAATGAACGATAATAGATTTTGCTAATAACAGGCAAACATGTAGCAATGTTGTGAAAAACTTAAAATACTGTACTTCCTTAGAATATAAACAGTTCTCAATCGAATCCGCTGGATGGGTTCCAGATAATCCCTTGGATTACAAGCAGTTCTCATTAGAATCACCTGGATGGGTTCTAGATAATCCCTTGGATTAAAAGCAGTTCTCATTAGAATCACCTGGATGGGTTCCAGATAATCCCTTGGATTACAAGCAGTTCTCATTAGAATCACCTGGATGGGTTCTAGATAATCCCTTGGATTAAAAGCAGTTCTCATTAGAATCACCTGGATGGGTTCCAGATAATCCCTTGGATTAAGATGAGTTCTCATTAGAATCACCTGGATGGGTTCTAGATAAAACCTTGGAATATAAAAGGGTTGTCTGTAGAAACTCCTGGGTTGGTTGTTGATGGTACCATAAGAGTGGGTAAGGGTTTCAGGATAGAACCTTCAGAACCAACAAAGAAGGGTTCTCTGCAGATGGCTCTAGGTATCCCTCACATAATGTCTGGTTCCAGGTAGAACCTGCTGGAAAAGTTACAGGTGGAACCTTGACAAAAAACGTTTTACCATGAACCACAAAGGGTTCTCCTATGAGGATGAGTCAAAGAAGTCTATATGGTTAGCACCTTTATTTCCAAGAGTGACGAGTATTGACTCTTTTAGTCCGACACCGAGGGCAGGCAGCAGGATGAGGGGACTGAAGGGGGAATCCAATTAATTGCTGTAACCATGTGATATCCTCAGAAGTACTGAAAAACAAAATAAAGATACTGTTTCAAAATCAAAGAAGACATTTAATAATCAGAAGAAACACAGAACGTAGAACTATCAGAGCGCTAAATATATCTTCAACGATTATCTGTCAAAATCAGCCGGGGAAGGAACGTAGTAACAGACATTTGCAGCTTTCAGGCCTCTTTGTCTCTCCGTCTGTCTCTCTCAGTTTCTGGCTTGCTCTTTCTCTCTTTACAGCCACTACAAGCAAGCATGATCTAAGTTGTTCTTAGATCTACTCAGTTTCAGCTCTACTGACAGCGCCACACCTACACACAACAATCAGCGCTGTCCATGGTTCTAAAACAACAGCTCAACCAGTTCTGGCTAATCATTTAGTTATTTTTGCTATGTTTTTTATAGATACGTAACGTTTAAACAGAAGGGGTCACACACGGCCACACCTTCATGCATGTGTATATTAGTGTTGCCAATGTATGCATGTGATAAGTAAATATCAAATTTTATTGCAGCCGTCAGTGGGTGTGAAAATCGCCTGTTTAAAGTCAAGTTTTGAGACAAATTTCAAGCTTATTTTTTCTAAATGGATGGAATCTTTTTCAATATGAGGATTGTTGATTTTGTTTGTCTTTTTGCAGAATGTATTGTGCATCTTGGGAATGTTGGAGATACGTCTTTTCACTTTAATATGGTCAACTTTGGACATTTGTTAGTTCTGTTTGTCCAGGTGAAATATATCCATAACATAATTAGCTTAGTTTAGCACAAAGCCTGGGAGCAAGAGGAAACTGCTTGCCCTTTTTCTCTCTGTACTTCATTTCTTTTGCCCCTTTTCCACTTTTGCTTCCTTTCTTCAATTTGATCTCTTTCTTCTTTCCTTGACTTTCATTTACATGTCTTTTTCTTCTACTGTCTTCCTCTTCCTCCTGCTGTTTCACCACATCCAGCTGACTCAGCTCTCTTTTTCATCAGAAAGCAGTCATTTTTTCCATTCCTTGTTTCCAGTATCACATTCAGAAACAATTTCCTCCTCTGTATTGTTCAATGAGTGGGGCGTCTCCTTGGAGTTTTGTGACTGTTCGTCACTGAAGCTTGGGGACGGATGAGTCATTAGTCTTCCTGTAGGTTTTTTGCTGCAGACTGAATTGCGTCTTTGTTCCTATAAATCTAATAAAGAGCCTGATTGCTTTTGCTAATCATCCTGCGTCTTCCTGCTGCTGCTTATTGCTGCCATTAATTTCTGAGATAACTGGCCCTCTGCTGGAGCACAGAGACACAGATAACAATACTGTGTGTGTGTGTGTGTGTGTGTGTGTGTGTTTGAACAATTATTATTTGTTCCGTGGAATAGAGGAGGTGCACGAATATGTCCTTTCTGCAGTCACGCTCCTAGGTCCACCTTCCGCTCAGTGGGCTCACCCTCCATGCAACCATTATAACACACTAGACTTCTTTGTGTAACTTTAAATGAAAAGTGAATATGTCATTTTAGCTGTGTCCCAGTTCAGGGGCTATGTCCTTCAGTGAGTCCTTCAAGGGACCTGCAAGCTGGATCTGCAACCCCTTTTTCTGCAACATTTGAGAAGGAAATTGGTGCATTCAGGCACCCTGCATCATCTCAAGAATTCAACAACAAGTTTATCATCTGTAAATTGCCTTTGGACTATTAACACAGTTGTGAATCAAGGTGGCAGTGGAGGAAGATGCATTCAGGTGCTTTGTTAAAAGCTCAACAACTCTTAACCACAATGTGACACTTCTGACTGTAGATTGGAACATTGTTAACCGATCCTGACTTCAGTACTTACTTTCTAAGTTGTTTAATGTGCTACTCGCATAAGTATAAACTGTGTTGAAGGCCGTATAGGTCACTCTAAAACTCTCTGAAAAAACAGAGATTTTTTTTACTTTGAATGCATCGGCATTCCGGAAAGATCATGTCTGCTTGGTTCAGACCTCTGTTGAAAGCCGCGCCCCCCAGAACGCGTGAACGCTCACTGCCCTTACTACAACAAGAAAGATCACTCGGACGAAGAGCACATCGCTAGCTGACATTAAGTAAGAAAACACCTAAGATTATCATAATAAATGTAAACAACTAACTTGGCTGTTGGTGCTAGACACATATTTCAAGCTAGCATGTTAGTATTAGGCAATGTCATTGAAAAGGGAGTTACAATGCAGCAATGTATTGCTGGCTATTTAGCAACAGCTGGCGAAGCTAACCGCTAAATCAAGCCATGCTAAAATAGCAATAAGGTTAGCAATACTACACAGCTTATGTTTGTTTTTAGTTTTATTTATAAACTTCAGTGCATTTCAGCCATATCTTCTGCAACAGCTGCAGAACATCCCTGGCTTTCTGCTGATATGCTGGTCAGTGGTTCTCTGTGTAGTCTACCTTACATGTGCAGTGGATAAAAGCCCTTTTTGAGGACAATAAAGCTCTGTTCAATAAAAATATTTTATCAAGTCTGTTACTTTACAGACCAGAATCCCAGGACTGAGATTGAAGCAGTCACATCAGCTGTTTGGACCTCTGGCTGACACACAAACACCAAGCCAACTCGCAGTGTGGCAGCATGGAGCACTGGGACAGCAGCACTGGGACAGGCTCACAGTTATGACACCCAGTTCCTGTGTCTGGAAGATAAGTGCTCACTACCCAAATCCACAAGGACAATATAAAAGGTTTCATCCCTAGGAGTAGAGTAGTATTTTTTGCAATAGCAATGTTATGTTATGTTATGTTATGTTAGCCATTTATGTTTTGCTTCAGGGTAACATACCCATTTTCCCTCATTTTCTCAGTCATAAAAAGTCATACACCAATAAAAAATGCTCATTATAATCTGGAGGAAGTATAAAAAGCCAATAGTCTGGGCCCTAGTTCCGTGGCGCAGCGCAGGGTGGCGCAGGGTGGCGCAGGGTGGCGGAGCCGGCGCAATGCAAGTTTCGACCCGCGCAGCCTTGTGCACGGTCAGTTTGGCAGTTTGGTGGATCGCCTGCGCCAAGATGGGTGTGGCGGCGCAGCAGGGGGAGGCGTCACAGATTCAGCTTGGCGTAGCGGAAGTTTCGTGGCAAAAAGCCTCACCGATACTGCGCTGAAAGCTCGCCAGCTCCAACCTGGTCTACTTTTGGCGCAAGGCGTAAATAAAGTCCATTCATTCGATGCAAATCACAGCTGGTGGAGTGGAAGTTTGGCTGAGGGCGCACAGTGCGCACACGTCACCGAGACCTCACAGGCAGGTTTCCACAGTTCCAGGCACATTTAAATGCAATAAACAATCACAACAAACACTATTTAATGCAACTAATTGAATCAACACGTGAATTTATATCTATATAGATTGTCCCGTCACATCTGACGTCAGATCAAAGGTGGATGGCACGCGTAACGGAAACATCTCCCTCTCTCTCTCCTGTTTTTTATAATATGGGCATTGTTATTATTATGATACGCACGCACAGCACGTGATGCGCGTGGTGGGAGCGGCGGCGCTGCATCTGTCATTGGCGTGGCGCAGGTTCGCTGAAAGCTGACTGCGCCTGGTCTACGAAATTAGGGCCCTCTGTTTGTATTTGATCAGATGACTTGTCCAACCCCCTTTTCAATCTCTTTTCCTCGCCTGCACTCATATGCAGCAGCAATGTTTTTTCAGCTCCACAAAACTTTGAAAAAGTGACATTTTCCTGAGGATTTCCATGAAATATAACCTATGTTCACAATTTTGGGTAAGTTCTGATTTCATTTTACTCTGTTCATTATGTTTTCATTGAATATTTATTTTGTAAAGGGGGTAAACTAGCTATGTATGCCACAAAGCAACAATATGCAACAGTGGAATGAGGATTCCCTGTTTTTATGCTAGTAAGCAACACTAATAGCAATATAACATTTAACACAGATGGCAGGATACCAAGAATTATTAAAGTATTTGTCAGTTAGTGACTTGTTTTTTTATTTTAAAATACTTAATAACAATATTTATGATGACAGTTTAGCTATAAGTATTCATAGGCATAGCCTAGAATTTATAGCTTTGTAAGCTCAGATGCATGTGTGTGTGTGCACGCATGCACATGGTGTGTGTGTGTGTGTCAGTCAAATATTCAATCTGCCACTAATATTCCTAGATACATATAATAATTGTGTAATTATCCTTTTCAGTGACAGTGGACCGGCCCCAGTCCACTTGGACCGCATAGACCACTGATCTGTCTACAGTGAAAACAGAGAGACATGTAGATATCCTGGATGCAATGACATAATCAAGTTCAAGTGCATGAAAACACAAATTAAGTTTTCTCTCCAGTTTTTGATTTCTTAACATGACAATTGAATGAGAATGAGTGCATAAAAATAATACACCTTTGTTGCGCATTGTTGCTTCTAGGTAACAAACCCCACTAAAATGGTAACTGGTTGTAACTGTATTACTTTTTCTGCAGATTTTGTGCTACCATTAGCTGTTCTGTTTTTCAGCAATCACGTTATCTGTGCTGTCAGACATACATTTACATATTTTCGGTGACATGGAAGCTGTTATCACAGGGTCAACCTTACTGCATAATAGTTTGTGTTTTTAATTGTCTTATCTGATGCCATCACTAGGCTGCTTCAAGAATTGGCCACATTTAACAGTGAGTTGATTTCAGGTGAGAGAATGGTGGATCAGGAAAGATGGTGGAAGGCAAAAGGTCTAACATTAGGTGGAAGTGAAGGGGGCACCACATGATACCAACATATTTATTTATTATTATTAACACGGAGAAGCTAATATATAAGATCTATTACATAATATTTATTTGACAATGTCTTAGTGGAGAAGAACAGGCAAGGAGTGAATGAGACAGACATGAAGTCAGGGATGGCATCAAGTAGAGATGAGACCAGTGTTACGGCTGTCACTATTGTTATATTGTTTGTGTGTGAATGTATCAATATGCAAAGTAGGATGTGTGGCCTCCCCTCGGGGATGAGCCCGTTGGTTCTGACCCCTCCCACTACCTGGTCGGTGATCCGTGGACCCTGATTGGTGCGGTGGTCGACAGTTTCGACTAAACGAGCAGCAGTTCCAGTCACTTCAGTGGCACCGGCTCTCCATAAATTCTTCGCCTTTTGTAGCAATCGGGGCTGTGATTACTCTTGATCAGCCCCCCTGTGCTCTGTTGTGTGCTCTACTGTGTGGTGTCTATGCTGGGCTACTCCAGAGATTGGGCCAGGTTGGGTTTTTTTGCCACTGATTTTGCTGTGCCCGTAGTCATTTGGATGTCTAGAAACACTAGGGATAGGGGTGCAGCTCACATTTTGTTTTGCTTTTCCGAGACTTAGTTCCGTAGCGCTCTTTTGTTTGCATTTTGGTTCAGGTTGTAACTCTAGCCGTAAAGTTTTGAGTTCTATTTGTTTCATTGATTTAGCAGCACCCATAGGCCCTCTCTTTCTGTTGTAGTTCTGTATGTTCTTTTTTTTTTTTCTAAACAAATTGAACTTTATTGTTAATAAACTACTTACATTACCGAAAACACCTGGTTTTATGTTTCCCTTTCCCCTCACGAGCTGGGTTTGTAACACCAGTGATAACATCAGGTAGGAGTTCTATTAGTTATAACACACAAAACTAAATTTCCAGTATGGTTTGAAGTTCTGTTGGCTAACATATTAATTGTGTCCTTTTTGGGGAAAAAATAGTGCAGACAGAGATGGAGAGCCACTCACCACTGTGAAGGAATTGGAGGAGGTGGAAGAGATGGTGGAGCAGAGAGGTGAAGAGAAGAGGGCTGAGACAAGGCCTTACTCAGAAGATCCATCTGACTGGCCACCACCAGACCAGATTGGGGACTTATTAAGGCAGTGTATAGTTGAGAATGGCCCACCGAAATGTCCTGATGGGCCATATCCAAAATAAGACAAGAATAGAAGGTGTTTTTCCAAAGCTTACTGTTTTCTGTCGATGTCAAATGGAGAAAAAAAGTGCAGCGGGATTGGTTACTGTACTCCAAAAGAATGGATGAAGTGTATTGTTTTGCATGTATGTTTTTTGGTGGAGCTAGAGTTGCTGACACACGCTTTGTGTTGGGGTACAATAACTGGCAAAAGATGCTGCAGCACCATGAGACCAGTGGTTTTCACATCAATACATAGTTGTTGTGGAAAGAGTTAGCATCCCACTTACGCATTGCAAAACCATTAACAGTGCATTGCAAAGATCAATTGATGCTGAAAAGGCACACTGGAGAAGTGTGCTAACAAGGGTGATCGACTGCATACTTTTCCTTGCAGAAAGGAACTTGCCACTGAGAGGGTATAATGCTAAGTTAGGAGATGCTAAAAATGGAAATTTCCTGGGTGTCCTTGAGGTCATAGCACGATATGATGTCACACTAGTCCAGCATCTTAGAAAGGTAGCCTCTAAAAAAACAACAGGATATATTTCCTGGTGCACTCAAAATGAATTTTTGGATTGAATATCAGAATGTGTACTTCGTCAAATTTGTGCCCTGGTCAAAGCTGCCAAATACTTTGCAGTGGAGTTAGAATGCACTCATGACATTTCCAAGCAGGAGCAGGCCTCTGTAATTATCCAGTATGTCCATACAGGTGACAACAAAACAGCAAGCATCAATTGATCTTTTGTTGGCTTCATAGTTGTGAAGGACACAACTGGGAAAGGCCTAACAGAAACACTCCTTGGGGTGCTGGATAACCTGGGGTTGGATTTGGCTAACTGTAGGGGGAATTATGACAATGGCTCAAATATGAGGGGTGTACACAAAAGTGCACAGACATCAGTGCAGCAGAAGTGTCCAGAGGCACTATTTATCCCCTGCTGTAGCCACAGTCTTAACCTCCTTTTATGTGATGCTGCGGCGTCAAACAGAGTATGTCTCACCTTTTTTGGCACTTTCCAAAGATTGTACACTATTTTTTCAGCTTCAGTGGGATATTCTTAGAGGCGGGATGTTCTTAAATAATTTGAACCTTACCTATAGCACTCTGATCGTAGCACTGTTGCTCTTGAAGTACTACTTTACTCAGATGAGGACCTAACACTTGTTCTATTTTTAGCTCTTACTTTATCAGCAATGATATGTTGTGGTTTCTTTGTTTCCTTCTTTTGACAAATGTACTTATTGTAAGTCGCTTTGGACAAAAGCGTCTGCTAAATGACCTAAATGTAAATGTAAATGTAAACAAAAATAGGTTAGGGGGGATTCTTGATGCTTTAGAAAAGCTTGAGGAGCTGGAAAAAGATGGCAAAACTCTCTCAGAGGCAGTCTCACTGTCTGGTGAAATTGTCACCATGGAATTCCTTATGTGTCTTTTGATTTGGTATAATCTTTTGTCAGAGATCGCATTTGTTAGCAAGGTCATGCAAGCAGTGAATATATCAATAGACACTGCCATTAAGATGATAGATTCCCTTAAAAATGATTCCTCAAGTATAGAGAATAGGGCTTTTTGAAAGCCCTAACCCTAACCCTTGACATTGCACGCAAAATAGCCACTGAGATGGATGCCACCCATGAGTTCAGAGAAAGAAAAGTCAGGAGGCAAAAGAGATTTCATGGCGATGATTCAAGCACTGGCCATTTTGAACAGGATCCCGAGACCCATTTCAGGTGCATGGTTTTCAATGTAATTGTTGACACAGTAATTCAGGAGTTGTCTGACAGATTTTGCAATCTTCAGCTTGTGTCCAAAAAGTCTAAGTTCATCTTTAAAATGGAACACATGACAAAAACTGAGTTGGAGGAATCACTGACAAGATATGCCCTGGCTACCAATGATGTGTCAAGGGTTATCATTCAGGAAATTTACCCAGCAAGCCGTCTCCTTAGGGGTCATGAAAAGGCTCTGGATGAATTAAATTTCCTCCTACAGAAGAACGTTGATTTGTTTTTTCCAAATCTAACAGTATCCCTGAGAGTTTTCCTGACAATACCTATGACAGTTGCCTCTGCAGAGAGATCATTCAGCAAGCTAAAGCTGATAAAGACATACCTACATTCCAACATGAGTATTGATCGCTTAACACAATTAGCTGTAATTTCAATTGAAAACAGTGTGGCACAAACTATTTCATTTGATGCAATACTGGATAAATGGGCAAGTGCAAAGGCACGTCGTGTTACAATTTAGTAGCAACTAAAGAGTGCTCTCTTATATTTGGTAGCAGCATTGTTACACTGTCACAAATTGCTGTAATTTCTACAGTAAAATTTTACATTAATTTCTTGTTCTGTCAAAAACTGTACACCGCAATGCATCATGGGTCCAAAATAATTACAGTTGCTGACAGCATTTTCCCACAGTAACATATTGTAAAATGACAGGCAGGTTGTATTCTGACTGTAGACTTGTTGCTTTTGTCAACGAATATTATGATGAACGAACCTTTATCACGTGAGGAAAACGAGACGAGATGCAACGAAAATGCTGGTCATGTGACGATAACGATAATTAAATATATAATGCAATATTGTAGACTAATAAAAAGAGAGACTAAATGTGGTTTACAAAATAAAAACTATGCTAAAATGTGTCTTCATTTTCGTTGACCAAAACGAGGCGAGACGAAATGTAACGTTGTTTCGTCTCCTTAAAGGAGAAATCCGGTCATTTTTGACCCCATTTCCGTTGTCCTCAGGGTCATCCCGACTTATAAGAAGCAAAAAACCCGACAAAAATTTACGTTGCCTAGCCCGAGATCTGTACCTGCCTGCCAGCCTTCCAGACTCGCTCCAATGCTAACCCATTGGGACAACTTTTATCTGCTTTCCTGGGCCTCAGAAAACAATTCCAAGACCTATGCAGCACAGGTTGGGTCCGTACGAGACACAACGGCGCTCGTTTAGCTCAAATAGTGTGGCAAAACGACATAAATATGTGTTTCTGCGGTGACTGGGACGGACGAGCGCGCACCAGGCACGTTACTAGCTGAAGCTATCGTTGCTATGTGTTAACATAGTCATACATATGGACATAACAGCTTCATGGATTTATTACGGACATGACGACTGCACTGCTCGATCGTTTCTTTATGGATACAAAATCTACGAGGAAAACGTTTTCGTTTCTGCAGTGACTGGGACGGACGAGCGCACACCAGGCACGTTACTAGCTGAAGCTATCATTGCTATGTTGCAACATAGTCATACATATGGACATAACAGCTTCATGGATTTATTACGGACATGACAGCGCCGTTGTGTCTCGTACAGACCCAACCTGTGTTGCATAGGTCTTGGAATTGTTTTCTGAGTCCCAGGAAAGCAGATAAAAGTTGCCCCAATGGGTTAGCATTGGAGCGAGTCTGGAAGGCTGCCAGGCAGGTACAGATCTCGGGCTAGGCAACGTCAATTTTTGTTGGGTTTTTTGCTTCGAATAAGTCGGGATGACCCTGGGGACAATGAAAATGGGATAAAAAATGACCGGATTTCTCCTTTAAGTCGCGCTATTATCAGTCTGCTCGTTTGAGGTGAACTGCGCCTCGCCTGGAAAGCAGACGAGATCAGCGGAGCAGCAGGAGGCGGAGCCTAAACGCTGCGCTGCAGTCGGTTTCCATCGACCTTCGAAGATTTGACAGGAAGTCAAAAAGTTACATCCTGTTAGAAGGCTATTAGTAGGCTATTTGTAGTTTGCGACCTCATTCGCATTTATTTATATTTGGTCATAAATATCTGTGGAAATCAGAATACTTAAATAATCCCTCTGGAAGTTATACAGCTGCATTTATAAGAGAAAAAGAAGAGAGTCAAATATGTATAAAAATATAAAGTATAAAATAATTCCAATAAATATTAGTAATATTTATTGGCATTATTTCTTGACAGTTATACTTTATTAAATGTGTATCTGGGTAGTGTTGCTTTCATTAATGAAAATTATGACTAAATATCGTCGTCAACAAACCTTTTTATCCTTTTTATGAGGAAAACAAGACGAGATGCAAAAATGCTGTTCATGTGACAATAACATTTTTGGTTAGTAAAATAATGTTGTCAATTCAAATCAGAGCGTCATCTGTGTCTGGAATGGATGTATTCTTGAGTGTATGAGGTAATTATAATGTAATAATAAGATAACATTGTTTGAATTGTGAAATGGGTTTGGCTAAATACAATCTTTGACTAAAACTAGACCAGAATGTCATCAGTTTTCGTCGACTAAAACTAGACTAAAATAGTCATGGACAATTCTGACTAAAATAGACTAAAAATAGGATGAACATGACTTAAACTGATAAAAACTAAAATGATAGCTTGAGACAAAGACTAGACTAAAACTAAAAGTAAAACAGGCCGCCAAAAACAACACTACTGTAGATGATGCGTATTACAGTTAAATACTGTTGATATCAGATTGCATTCAATTGAGAGAGAAGCACATGTGCACAGGTCATGTTGGAAGCAGAGGAGCAACGCGGTGTTCAAACACTCATCCATAAAACGTAAGTTGGGCATAAATATCCGACAGAATTCAAATGTGATCCATTAGGACCTAATGGACCAAGCCCATAGTCCGATGTGCCGTTATCCACTGCTCTGAAGGTCTGTTGCTCCGAAAATACCCACTCGTAGTTCAGTGACTGCCGGCTACTCTCCGCTAACATAATGCTCAATTTAACAGATAACTTTTAAATCAAAACGTAAATCATAATGTATGACTTTGTATGACTCAGAAAAAAATATTTTTAATTTCAGCTGTATTTTAACTTTTACAGCACTTCTGTGAACTAACGTTAAGTTAAATAAACTTAGTGTATCTGAACATACCCTTAACGTTCATGTTTGAGGTTTGTGAAACATGGTGCCCAATTTATCATGAAAACTGTGTAACTTGTGAAAAGTCTGTTTAATAAGTTAATTTACATTTTTAATGATGAAGAACGCAAATAAAGTGGAAAACCTCCATTAACTTTGACACATTTGCATCATTTAGCTAACGTTACAGGTGCAGAGGAAAGCACCACCGCTGAAGCCACAGTGGTCACCAACACACATCTTTGAAGACCATATCCAGGTAAAAACATTTCGTCATTTATGTGATTGTGTCTGACTGTGTAATCATTTTCTGTGGCATTTGACAGATTTGTGATTAAGCATGAGCTCTATGCTAATATATCAGTTTAGTTAGCTCAAGTAAACTACTTTTGATAACCTTGTTGCACTGGCAGAAAGCCCCGATGAAAAACGTGTCCCAACGTGTGGCACCAATGTAGTTAGTTTAAGCTGTATGTATCATTTTTGTGTTGTTGTTTTGGACACACAACCTTAATAACTTTTCTTCTTTATTCTAACTTTTTTGCTCTTCTTAGCTCAGAAATGTATCACTGCAAACAGTGTGCCCATGAGAGTGAAACTATGGATGGGCAAATTATTAGCTTGTCTTGCACAACCTGATATTCTGATCTTTCTTGTGGAGCACAAGTTTCTTTTCATGTGATTTTTCATTGGACTAAACCCCACCAGTGGCACCAAGACGGCAAAGCTGGTCAGCCAAATAAGTGGGACGGTGCATGAGAAAAACAGCTCAGTCAATCCTCACGTCTCCTCTCTCCTCAGGCGATTTATGGACTTTGAATGGCTTTGAGCGTACGTCATATGCAAAAGATGAGGATCCTTGTCTTCCCAACTATCCCTTTAAGGTTGAAGATGACAACATTTCCATTTAATCTTGTGTTTACATTGTAGTTTATTTTGAGTCAATCCATTATACACCATTCCTCTGCTGCAAATACTCACTAGTTCACCAAATCCGTAGCTGAAAGTCGTCCTATTACAAATACAGTGTTTATTTATGTTTGGGTAACTTTTGCCAGAAACTACAGTGCCCAGCTGTTTTAGAAGTAGTATATTTTCATGACCTGTTTTTAAAGAATTGTTCGACATTTTGGGAAATACTCCTATTCGCTTTCTGGTGTAGACTTAGATGAGAAGATCGATACCACGTCCATTAAAGGCACATAATGCCCAGTAAAAAGGTTAAAAAGTGAGATTTATGTCATGATCTCATCATGGCAGCCCTGCCTTCTCCCTGGTGTATGTGTTGTTTCCCCTGTCTGTTCTGTGTGTGCATGTGGGCGTGGTCTCTTTCTACAGGCAGCAGCCAGGTGGATCCACTCAGCAATCAACTAGCTATAAAGTCACTGGATTCCCTCCTGCTCATCGCCAGATTGTTGATTCAGTATACGTGGTTGTACTACTTGTGGCTCACCTCTGCAGCTTTTTTGGATTCTGTGTTCCAGTACTAGTTTGTGTGCTTGTGTTTTTCCACTCGCCTCAGATTGCCGTGCTCGCCTAGAAGCCTGTGCTGCTTCTCTGCCGCCTGCTCTCCTGCGTCTCCCCGCCGAGTGATTATGCTTGAGTGAACGGATCTCACTATGCCGTGCTGCAACACCGCCATTGTTCAGCAGCAGATGTCACTCCATGCCACCATCGGCCTCTTCATCGTCGGTGACCTCACGAACCACGTCGGGACCCCGGGACATCGCACAACCCCTCCTCACCCACACTTGTTTGTCACTTTTGAACATCTTTTATTCACTGTTACCTGTGATTCGGAGTTGTGCTTTTGGGTTCAGATCTTGTTCAAACCTTAACAATTTAACGGTGATTTAACAGATTTTGTTACTTTTGTACAAAGCCAGGCTAGCTGTTTCCCCGTTTCCAGTCTGTGCTTAATTGGGCTAACCAGCTTCTGTCTGGCAGATATGAGAGTAATAATCATTTCTTAATTATTATTTTATTCATTATTGTTTATTCATGGGGATTCGAATTGAGTTCTGAAGTTTTGTTGCAGCTCTGACTGGTTTTATTTAACAGGTGAAGAAAATCTAATGCAATGTTGATGAATTTTGGAGTGACAGCAAGCCTGGTCTCATTCAATATGCATATTTTTCAAAGCTGCTAATGTGAAAAACAAAAGTTAACTGTAAAAACATTCACAACAACATATTGTATTGTGAAGTATTAACAGCTATTTACTGGCAACTTTAGTTGCCAGGTAACCTCTGTAATTTAAATAGATAATGTTGTAAACTAGATTACAATTAAGTTGTTTTTCTAAAAAAAAAAAAAAAAAACAATTGCTGTAATACAACAAAAACCTGTAAAAGATATACTGTGATCCTTTTTACAGTAATTAACAGCAATTTTACATTACTTTACTGGCCAGGTATTTACTGTAAATTCTACAGTCAATTTGTTACAGTGTAGTTTTGAGGTTTCAAATCTGTAATAAAACAACCTGGCATACATGGTTACACTTTGGGATTCTTTACAACGTAGCCATATTCATTCCACGTACTGGACTTCTTCTGGGGTACAACTTGCTGTACCTGGCAGAAGAGAAAGAAGGTCAACCATAGTGAAATGTTCATATTACATTATATTGCACAGCCCGGTGTATTACCATATAAAATGCCATCAACGCACTAATTCTCCACCATGATTTTTTTTTCTTAATACAAAAACAAAACAATGCAACTGTAATACCTAGAAGTGTAAGACCTAAATTGGTAAGAGGACTTGTCACACAACAAACTGAACAACCATCAAACTGCATTAACTCACAACTACAATGCACACACGTGAGGCTATAGGTGAGTCAATCTATGAAAAAAAAGGGCTTAACCCCCAAAAAATTGATACAAAAGGTTTTTCAATGGATTCTAGTAGTATTTGGTGTGCTGAATAACATACTAAAATTATACCAAAATATACCTCCCAGAAAGCCCTCATTTCCAAGATGGCGGCCAAAATGGCGGCGGGGAGCTTGAAATGGCTATATCTCAAATTGAAAAATGTTGCAAAGGAATTTTCAACTGATTCTGGTACCTCTGGACATGCTTACGAACATACTAAAAATCTAGGAAAATACACCTTCCGGAAAGGCTTCATTTTCAAGATGGCGTCCAAAATGGTGGCCGGCCAAGCTTAGAATGGCTATATATCTCAATAGAAAAAGATTATTCGAATGATTTTTGACTTGATTCTGGTACCTGCAAATATGCTTATGAACATACTAACAATCTAGGAAAATATACCTCCCAGAAAGGCTTCATTTTCATAATGGCGTCCAAAATGGCGGCCGGGAGCTTAGAATGGCTATATCTCAAATGGAAAATGTTACAAAAGAATGTTTCAACTGATTTTGGTACCTCTATACATATATGGACTACCTTGTACTACTGTCTGTGGACCATGTCAACTTAAGGAATATGACAATCCACATAACAAGTTCTTCCAGAGGAGCCCGAAGATGATGATGAATAAAGACCACAATAAGTGTGGCATTTATGTTGTTCAACACCAACACCACCTTTCTAGTTTGAATAGTAACCAATTTTAACCATTTAACCAATGTAAGCTTACAGGCAGTCATTTTGAAAATGATGCCTTTCTAGCAGTTATATTTACCTAGATTTGTCGCACAGTCTTAATGTATAGAGGTACCAGAATCAGTTGAAACATTCTTTTGTAACATTTTCCATTTGATATAGCCATTCTAAGCTCCTGGCCGCCATTTTGGACGCCATTATGAAAATGAAGCCTTTCCGGAAGGTGTATTTTCCTAGATTTTTAGTATGTTCGTAAGCATGTCCAGAGGTACCAGAATCAGTTGAAAATTCCTTTGCAACATTTTTCAATTTGAGATATAGCCATTTCAAGCTCCCCGCCGCCATTGCAATGGGAGGTTGAGATGTTATGCCTACCCAGTGACGGCGCGAGGGGGGGGGCAAGCAGGGTCTCAAGACCCTCCTGTCAAAGGCTGTGCCCCCCCTTTTGCCCCCCCTCCCCTCGAAATATTTATGGATTAAAAACTATAACAAATATAGAACAAATTAAGACACCAACATTAACAATCAATCATCTGAAGAAATAGTGTTTATAACGTTCATATGGTGATTTTTTTTTTCTTTTTTCCTGTGTCGTGCGATTTGATTGGCTGGTTTGCATGCAGACGGCAGGCTGAATTTGACGTTCACGTTAGCAGTGGTTGATGCATAGCGGCTAGTTAGCGATTGTGTCAACAGAGCAAATGGACCGATTTGTGATAGCCAAAAAGCGAATAAGAGTGGACGATGGTGGTGGTGATTTACGGACGCATGACAGAGTGATGACGGACTTGGAGGATGAGGATGAAAGCGAGGATGACGAAGGGG
The DNA here is from genome assembly GCA_029853015.1 of Chelidonichthys spinosus. NCBI lineage: Eukaryota > Metazoa > Chordata > Actinopteri > Perciformes > Triglidae > Chelidonichthys > Chelidonichthys spinosus. The sequence goes on from CM056823.1 coordinate 24,538,387, forward strand.
CTGTAGTAGGTGAGGAGAACAGAGAAAGGCGGAGGAGGGGAGAGGAGAACACAGAGAGAGAGCATTGGAGAGCGAGTGAAGCAGAGTTTAGAGGACAAGGAGGGAGGAAGAGGAGAGGAAGACAGGAGTTGGGAGTGAGTGAGGAGGAGAAGAAGGGAGGAAGAGGAGAGGAAGACAGGAGTGGAGATTGAGGAGGAGGGGTTTAGAGGAGAGGAAGAGGAGGAAGACAGGAGTGGAGAGTGAAGGAGAGGAGAACAGAAGGAGAGAGAAAACATATTTAGTGAGTTAAGAGACAGTTGTAAGAGTATACTGTATACAACTCAGTGTTTCCCCTAGAATTTTTCTCAGGCACCCACCGAAAAAAGCCTAAACAGACGAGATGCGTGGGATGGTGTATTGGTGCAGTTGGATTATGTCAGGTGGCTTCGATGGTGGTTCGATCCCCGGGTTCCTTCTGTGTGGAGTTTGCATGTTCTCCCCGTGTAAGCGTGGCTTCTCTCCGGGTTCTCCGGCTTCCTCCCACAGTCTAAAGACATGCAGGATGGGGATAGGTTAATTGGTGACTCTAAATTGCCCGTAGGTGTGAATGTGAGTGTGAATGGTTGTTTGTCTCTACATGTCTGCCCTCTGATAGACTGGCGTCCTGTCCTGTCCCCGCGACCCTGAATACAGGATAAGCGGTAGACAATGGATGGATGGATGGATTTTTGTTCAACCAGAGTGTATTCAAGGTTTTCACGGATTCAAGGAGAGAGTGACTTATTAAGGTGCCGGTTGAAGGAAATGATCCAAAATTAGGGTCCGGAAAAATATGGCTGGAAAATTAGGAGCATCACATTAATAGCTACAGATACTGTAAAACACTATAACGACATATGAGTGCATATATTGTCTTATTTTATCAAGTAAAATATAAGTTATAGGTTTACTCAACAGCCTAATAGTTCATAGAAATTCAGGTAGAAATAGGTTAACTCAGAGTTCCACAGCTTATCAAAAAACAATCCTTATTTTATTAACATAGGCGCGATCAGTAGTGTGCCTCGGCACGATTGTCCCAGTGGGGTCCCCCGCGGCTTTGCATTCACACTGCTCCTGCTGCGGTTGTACATACATCATCACGTCCTAATACTATACACGCATGGCTTGATGTTGTTTTTAAGGAGCGCCGTCTCTGCGTATATTTCTCGACAACACTTGACCTGCATCAGCGAATGTGCGCACGAGCGGGTCTGTGCGAGCAGGCAGCGCGAGGAAAGCGGATTTTGGACGGAGACGCACAGCGGCATTTTTCTTCTAAATGCAACGGTCCGGTTCCTGTACCGGTCCGGTTCCGCTCACACCATGAGTCTGAAGAGTGCAACAGCTTATCAAAATACAGTGTCAACTTTCCGTGTTTTCAAAGTAGAAAGCGACATCGTGGTGGTTTAACGAGGCAGAGCGTCATCAGAACAACATCAAGCGCGTAAAGTACACGAAGAAGAATGTAGCGCGGCGAGGATTGTTGCGGCCCCGTGTCTTGTGGAGCAAGTCTACTGTGCTGCGCGGAGGCGCTAATGTAAATGATTATTGATTTATGAATGAATTGATAGGTGGCTTATTTTTGGCGTATTGATTTTTTTTTTTGGCCTGGCGGTAGGTCTCCTTGGCCTGGCGGCCCCGCCAGGCCTGTACAATGGTAGGGGAAACACTGCAACTATACACTGTGCTACAATTCTCAGTTGCACTCTTGTAAATCCACAGATGCTCTCTGTGGTGGTTTTGTATTGTTTTTTGTGCTTGTTGTTTGGCACTTCATTTCATTAAAAGTAGTTAAATATGCTTGTGTTTGTTTTATGATAAACGTTCAGTAACATGCATTCAACAATATGTAGTGTATCAGCACGGCCAAGGGAACAGTACATCTATATCTATATAGTATTATTTGTTGGTGTCAGAATTCACTAGCACCTCCTATAAACAATCAGACCCCCTCATTGCCCCCCCAATAATAATTTTCTGGTGCCGCCGCTGTGCCTACCTCAATGGACTTCCTCAATGGACTTCCTCAATGGACTTCCTCAATGGACTTCCTCGATGGACTCCCGCAGATAGACTCCCTTGTCTTCGTTTGGCTGTCCTGAAGCTGCAGCTGACGCTGTAGTGACAAGCTCTTAAGTGCTCGGTTTACCTCATGAGCAGACTGAGGCCCCTCCCTCCAATCAAGTCTATTGACTACAGCTGAGCTGGCTCAAACTAGCTAATTGCCCACTCAGTAAGATCAGCTTCACCAGAATTTAAACAACAAGCTATCTAGACAAGACTAAATGTTACAACTAGCTCTACTCACAGAATGCCTTAACCCAAATCTACAATTAGCTTCTGACTTACTAACAAGAGACAAAGCAGCTTCCTTCCTTTCTCCAGACAAAAATGTAGTTGTAGATTACATACTTTATTTATTTATTTGTTTATTTCGGGCATGTCCGTTAAATCATCATCACACATCTTTGTTCACATAGTTAAAGGCCAAGGCTTATCTAGTCCCACCCCCATTACCCACAGGATAAAATCGTCATCATAATCTTTTCTTATCATTGCATTTTGCACTTGACATAACTTTTCCTTTTTCTTGTGATATTTGACATACTATGTTACAGCAGTAGGTGGTACAGAGAGCTGAAGTCCAGTGCATACAGATTACGTGTGCGTCTGCACACGTGTCCGTATAAGTTCATCATGTAACAAAGTCTGAAGGGGGTCCAATCGCCTCATGTCCAAGTCAGAGTATAGTGGAATATCAACATCCGTAGAAGTTTTGGCTACGCATTTGTAGACCAGGGGCCTGTACTACGAAGCGAGTTCAACATACCCAGGGTATCTTTCAGAGATCCAGCTTAAGTTACCCTAACAAAGGCAATCGGAGAAAAGCGGTCACACGAAGCTGGTTTTTAACTCGTTAACTCAACCCAGGGTTTACCTGTCCAGCTATGAGCGCGTGCACATGAAAGAGGCGGCGTTTGCAGCATTTGACCAATCACATGCATGGATCAGTCTACGGCAGCGGGGCGGCGTATTTCACGTACGAGGAGCGAACCATAATCTTACAGAAATATGAAGAAGTTTAACATATAATGCAGGCAAAAAGCAACAGTTTCATCTGCCAAATGCAGGAAGGACAGCTGGCAAAAACTCGCTGTGTGAATGCAGAAGTCGCATTAATAGTAGTAGTATAATATGACTGCCCCGTCATAAGGGCACTAGTAGATCTGACTGATTAAATGAAAATCTGAACTTCGCTGATAGCTTAGTGGTAGAGTTACCGACCTGTGTTACGGGGCTCCATGCAGTGGCGCCGGTACGAATCCGTCCCACAGCTGTCATTTAAATCATGTCGTCGCTCTCTCTCTCATCCCTTTAACTCTTATGATGTCCTTCCGCAATAAAAGGCCGAACACATAACTTTAAAATAATTAATGTCTTGCTTGGATGTATTCTTATAACGTGGTTTATGAACATATCAGCCTCATTCTTTCAGCTGCAATCCCGGCGGTGTAAAACGGACTTGGGAGCAAATCAAATACATGTAAACAACAAATTCAAAGTGGTAAGTAGGCTGTATGCTGACACAGAAAAGTCTTTCCCTCCGATGAGAATCTGTATCTCTCATATAAAACATCATCAGACACAGACAAAAGGGTTTTGCCGGTCTCTGTACACTCTTTAGTTCTACTACGAGACCCTCTCACGATCCACCGAGCTTCTTTTTTTTTTATATCGGCGCACCAAGACAGCTGATTGGTCAGTCGGCGGTGTGTTTCTCCACGTTGATCGCTTATCAGGAACATAACCTGCTCTGGAGCAGGTTAGCTCCACAGCGATCTACCCCGGTAAGAAGTGAACCAGCGTCGTAGGACGGAAAACCCAGGGTTAACACTTAAGTTACCTCGCTAAGCCCAAATCCTGCTTCGTAGTACAGGCCCCAGGTGTCTAATCTCTGTGTCCTTCACTGGTGTGAGAAACATTGAGCTGGGATTTCTGTCTCCATCCTTATCTATTTGTTATGACCACCGGGTTGTCCTTCTGCGTGATGTTAAACTTGTGGTAGGGAGGGTAGTTTGGTTTTTTACTTTTTTTTTTATTCACGTTGTTTAGAATATGCCATCATTTTTTGTAAACTTCTGCTAGTAAATTGCTGTAATATTCTTAATAGCGTTCTGACTGGGCCGTCTTTGATTTAATGAACTGTCTGTACAGAGTATATTGTTGTAGTATATAATATTTCACCCACGCATTCATTGAAGTCTTCTATTTTTGAGTTAGGTGCTCTCTAAACACAGCTTATAACTATATTTGTACCTTTCATTACACAGATTTCAATTTTCACACAATCCAAGAAGTGATCCACAGCTTTAGACATATTTTGTACTCATACTTGGTGTTACTGTCAATGAATAGTTATATCCATCCAGGAAAAAAACTCTGTGCCTTTGTCTTCATTAATACAGTCTTTCAGTCCGTATAAGAACTGTTGAACTTTGCTGTGCTGTAGTTATGGAGAGTTTGTGAGCCATACTTTAGTTATCGTATTTCTCCAGCTCATCCTTACTCCTGATCTGGATTACTTTGACTTCTTCTGCTGATGCTCCCTTTATTTTGATGTAGATTCTGCAGTTTGCCGTCCAGGTGTGTTGTATCTTGCCATCCTTCCTTAGTTGACGAGCTCTTCTGGCGATGTCTGCTGTTGGGACCTAACCGTTAGGACTACACAATGCGGCCTACAAAGCCTACACAATGCGGCCAGACAAAGAGACAAAGGAGATAAAAAAACTACAACCACCATTTTAGTGTCACCTCCACCTGGTCGCGAGATCGGACGCCACACCCCCAGGGCCTGATTGGCTGACGACTGAATGGAACTCCAGGGAGTCCCCCGGACCAGCCGTGAGCTATAAATCCCGCGGCCACCAGAAAACTCGCTCTCTCCAAAGTAACTCGCGTTACGCCAGGAGGTGAACATAACGTCTGCAGCGTTTTCCTTTGTCCTAGGCCGCAGTCTCTTCCCCAAACTCGCTGGACGAGCAACAGACTGTTTTACCCCTCTTTTCTCTACTCGTTTTATTTTTCTTTTGTTTTATCATTTTGGATCCCGAGGAGACCACCGCGACAGCGACTCTCCCATTCCCCGCGGTAAGAAGAAACTTTCTTCATCCCAGCTGCCAGCAGAATGGATAACTCGACCGTCTTTGTCTGAAATCAGCTGACTAAATCGCCGAACCACGCAATTGTTCCTGCAGAAGGAAGAAATACTAACTGTTTTCTTCAACTAATTGGATCCGGCGCTGAACCAGCGCTCGCAAACTACCGTCCGCTGCCGGCGCAAAGAAATGCCATCAACGCACGGGACGGAAACCTCACATCGACGCATCTCACAACGACGAAAGTAAGAGGCTATTTGTCTGGGCAGAAGCAGAGATTCGATAGTGTTGGTACATGCTTGTAATTCTTGTTAATGTGTTTTAAGTTCTGATCGCGGATCGCCGAGTCCGTTTGTTTATGTGCTGCTGTATTTGAATGCTGATTGTGTACCTACGCCGCTGGGTTGATTTCTGTAACAGTGTTTTCGACTAACCTCCGCCATATTCGCGAGCTCAGAAAGCCTCTACTATCAGTTAAAAGACCGGTCTCGCAGAATAAACGCCAGTTCATTCACGCGAGCCCGTGTGATAGCGGCATGCTTTCTGCCCCTCCGAATATCGCTCGCGCATCCTCTCTCTCTTTGTTTGTGTCCCGCTAAACACACACACACACACATACACGCCGCACACACGTGTCCTAGGCCAGCTGTTCCCGGCGGACGCTAGGGACATAGCTACATCTGGTGGCTACATACGGCTATCTCTCTCTCTCTCTCTCTCTCTACTCCATCAGACCTCAGTGGCTCCGCCCCTGAACGCTGCGAGGAATAGCTCCACCTCTCTCTCTCTCTCTCTCGCTAACCCATCGAACCTCAGTGGCTCCGCCCCTGAACGCTGCAAGGAATAGCTCCATCTGGTGGCCGCCCATAGCCATCTCTCCCTCTCTCTCTCTCTCTCGACGCACGCACACACACGTACACGCACACACACACACACACTCCACGTGTGTCTCTTCCTTTGTTTAGCTTAGCTTTGTGTGTTAGGTAGTTAGGTAATAAGGCTTTGTTAATTGCAGTGTTATTGATTGTGATCATTATTACTGATTTTAATAAAACTTATCATATTATAACTAGCGGTCTCTTGTGCTTGTTGTGTATATGTCACTGGATAACAGCAGGTTGTGAAGGCTAGTGCTTGAATTTCACTCCCTTCTTAATCGTTAGATTGTTCTTGTGCTTCCATGCCAATGATCACGATGATTGGCATGTGAGTATAAAACCTTTATATTGAGACTGAATACAGTTTTAGGTTATCTTTTCCCTGATACCAGGGTGGTGCCCCGTTTATTCATGATCATATCATGATAATATATTAAATATAATTATTAATATATTGATATTAATAATTAGCTGTTGATAACCAAATCTGATCCTGCTACAACCCCAACACTGCGTTCTGTTTGGTGAGGTTCTCGTTGATGTAGACGTCCGAGCCTTTGAGCTGCCTCAGCAGTGCAGTCTTGAATTTTCTGTTGGTGAATTTCAGCATAACAGCTCAAGTTGCAGACTCTCTTCTTTGGGGTAAGAGGTGACATACCTCGACGTTGTTGAAGTTCACCTCGATGTCTTTGCCAGTCAGGAACTCGGCCACCTGCATCTCCACAGATTTAATCTCAGATTCATCCGGCTCAGAGGCTGCATCAGCTGCAACCGCCCTTGCGTAGTTTGGAGGCCTGATTTTGAGGCCAGTCACAATCACCTCATTCAGTTTACCCTGTTGGTCCAGCTCCTCCACTCTGTTCCCCAGCTCCTTTATCAACTCGTCTATCTCCGCAACCTCCTCCCGGAGTTGTTTGACTTCAGCCATCCACTTTTGGAGAGGTTCCATCTTTTTCTTCATGTCTTTCAGCTCCGCCATCAGCCGTTCTTCAGCTTCAGTCCTCTTGCCTTCATTCTTCACCAGCTCTTCCTTCATTGCCCCCAGGCTTTTGGTCAATAAGTCCTCGTCGGCACGCGTCCTTATTTGGCCGCACTGAACCTTTTATATGCAGGTTTAGTAATTAATGGACGTGTGTTCATTATTTGCATGTTTCCCCCCGTCAATAAACATTCCTATGGACGATGTTAAGTGTGTAGTTTGTGTGTGTTTAAACAGATGGGTGCACACATTTTGTTAAACCAAACTTTTCCCTTGCATTTCATTCATTTTTCAATTAGTCAATCGTGATGTAATTCCGTTTTGTTACCATAAAATATTGATCACAGCTGGAAGTTTAAGGTTCGTACATAATGGGGTGTAAGAAAATATGTGATTGTTGTACTACTTTTGCTTATTCATTGTGTTAAAAGTACAACTGCGCCTTACCGCTGTATGAGCCATTCTCTTCCTGCTGCGTTTAGGAAGCGGGCACCCGTGCTGGGACGGCTTTATGGTTCGGGCGCGTTCACGAATGAAGCACGCGCATCTGCGCTAAATCAATAATCTGTATTTAAATAGGAACTGTGAATTTAATGGCGTGTGTCTATGCATGTATATTAACTATAAGGCCTGATCTAGTGATATTTATTGTAGGTACCTTTTTAACTCTGTTTAATGCATATTGGTTTGATAAAACATTAACACCCCTGTTTGAAATAAGTATAATGGTATGAACCAATTGGAGGTGTTCTGACTACATTATAAAAGGGATGTGTTTAAGTTGTGATGGTGGCTCTCTTGATGGAGGAAGCAAAGCTGTGCTTTCCTGTACCCTCAGATAAGTGAGGTGTTTTGTCACTTAAAGCTGAAGTGATAGAGGTGCTTTTGTTTGGCTTATCATAGTCCTAGTCTTTGCATAAAAAGCATTTTTTTATTTTCTTTTTTCCCACTTCTGCATCCTTTTTTTTGTATGGATGTCCTAATACACATGGTGGTGAAAAATAAATTGCAGCATAAACATAACTTTTGCCTCACTGCTGATTTTTGTGCCAACCCTTAAGACCATCGACACACCACCTTTTAACAGAGGCCATGAAAATAACACACAGGTAGCGTTAGATGCAGATTACATGTAAGTTAGCTAACATTCCGTTAGTTTACAAGCTAACGGAACGTTAGCTAACTTACATGGTGTCCTACAGTCCAGCTGACTTGGTGTTGGCTAAATTATACATACGCAATCTACAAGTAACGGTGGATACACAAATCAAGAAATGTCCTTTCACGGAAAACAAAGCAGATAATAGAGTGGTGAAGTCCCGTCTTTCTATTTCCGGTATGTGGGAACTGAATATGAATTTCTGATGCATGTATTCCTATGGCTAGATCGAAATTATTTTCTGGTCCCGTTTGAATTGTGCCATGAATGTTGTTTGTGGTTTTTAAAGATAATTTGTCATGCAAAAAACAACATATTTGTAATTCGGGGCATATAATGACTGGGAACAGCAAATAATTATATTATCTGCATTGAGATCCATATATTTTTTACAATCTCAGAGGTCCCATGGGAGTCTAGCAGAAAGGGCGGGACTTCGCTACTCTATTACCTGTCTAGAAGAACTAGGCCGTCATTGCGTCTCTTTCCAACCTAACAAGTGCTCGATATCGGCAGAGTGTGCGTAATCAGGAATTCAAAGACAGCATTATTATTCAGTGGCCAGGAGAAAATAATTGGACGTGCTTTTGAGATTCCTGCCCCTGCCATAGACTCTTTTTTTACTTTGTTATGTCAGTGCTTTTAATTTACGTACACCTATTGTTATGTTACGATGATTTCAAGCTATATAACAGAAAGTGTTCTGAATAGAATAGTCTATGATGCTAGGGGCTGGGCAACATAGCAAGAAATCATAATTTTCTATCATTTTTTATCATTTTCCTTTTTACTCCTGAGTGAGATGTAGTTTTGGTTTAAATATGATAAATTTTCTCTCTGATATATTCTCTCTCAAATAAATGGTTATATTTATTTATATAAAATAAACGTAACCTCATTCTCAAAGTTGGGGAAGTACCAAGCAGGTTTTAATGGATTCCATTACATCCTGTTCTTCCATCCATCCATCGTCTACCGCTTATCCTGTATTCAGGGTTGAAGGCCCTCTGCGAAGGCTGGACAGGTCACCAGTCTATCACAGGGCTGACATGTAGAGACAGACTCACACTCAATTTAGAGTCATCAATTAATCTATCCCCATCCTGCATGTCTTTGGACTGTGGGAGGAAGCCAGAGAACCCGGAGAGAATCCACGCTCAGAAGGCACCCAAGCCCAACCCGGGACCCTCTCCCTGTGAGGCAACAGTGCTACCCACTACACCACATGCAGCCCCCCTTCCTGTTCTGATTTACTGATATTTTATTTACAATCACATTCAGTCCCTGAATGCAGCAAAAGTCCTGCCTCATTTCCAGAATCTCTCATGAACTAAGGTGTGTGGCCTTCAGCGACCTGTCCGCTCTGTGTCTCCACCTCGTCCAGGCTCAATCTCAATACAGCGGAGCTTCCTTTCCTCCATGCTGCTAATTAACCAGACTCACATCGCGCCAAGCCGTCTCCAAAGTTTTTTGTTGTGGTTTATTTTCCGTCTCATCTGTGTGACAATGTATTTTCTCTTCTTTCGGTTCTTAATGAGAGCTCTGTTTTGTGTAAGCATGAGCCTTCTTTTTCCTTCTCCTTTCTTTTCTTCTTCTGTCATTTCATGCTGACTGTCTTCCAACATGAATGGAAATGTATTGATCCATCCAGAACCAGATGCCGTCCTGTCACCAACGGAAAAGACCACTGCCAAACATAATTACCCTCATGAGTGTGTGGTCTCTTACAAGGGAAATTAAATAGCCCCTTTAGGCTGGACGATACATCCAAGCAGGTTGGAATATAATTATACTCTGTTAAAAAGCCCATTAATCTCTGTTACATTGATTTTCCTTGCACTAATGGACAGTATTGTCTCTCAGCTCTCCAAGTGGCGCATCTACAAATAAAGGACATGGCTCTCAAATGCTTTTGTTTTGTGCCTAATTGGTCACAAAGAGGATTCGGCTATTTAACACGTATCAAAGGCTGTCCTGTGAATCCAGGAGACCCAGTGGACAGGTGAGACGGTGTGTTCAAAGATGTCTTCTCAGCTTGCCTGTCAATATTCAGATCTACTTTACAAATGGGACTTAAAACGCACATCCTCTGCAATGCCAAATCGATTGCCTGTGTAACTTAGACGTTCCGAGTCTGAGGAAAATTTAAAAACTGAAAATTTCGTTGGTTTCATGTGTTTGTACCAGTGGGTCACACATGAAATGAATTTGCACAATCAATACAAATGTTTCAATATAATTTATGTATGTAAACCCTTATGTCAACAGAAGAAAAGTTAAGTCCCAGTATAGAGAAAGCACATTTATCTCCTCTACTGTGAGCAGTGGCGTCACGTGGGGAAAATTTCCGAGGAAACCAAGTGAGACACAACCTCTAAACTGTGTATGTTTTACAGCGTAGGAGCAGAAAAAACGGATGTTGCAGTTTATATGTTGCTATTTCCCGTGGTCGGATGAACTATTAAGAGCACCCAGCATCATTTTACCAGGACTTACACACGCTGAGCACCGACTCTCTCTCTCTCTCTCTCTCTCTCTCTCTCTCTGTGAATCCAGTGGTGACCCAGGGATTATTCAGGGAGCAGGAATCCTTTCAAAAAGGTGACAAGGCCAGCAGAATAGCCGCTGTAGTTTGGCGCTACCAACTAGCCACTCAGTGCGGACGTAATTCTCCTCATTAAAGGTCCGAAAAACGTTCTTCCTCTCTGTACGGAGCTCTAGTTTTGGTGATGGCCAGCCGTCAGATTTAAGCCGGAGTTGCTGTTGTAGAGGGAGTTTAGTAAAATTATTTTTTACTGAATACTCCAAATCTCCACCCTCCATAATCGCGCATAAAAATGAGCTAGCTTATCAAGAGATGAACACAAAGCAACGACTCTTCCGTTATTTCATTCATTGACGTTGACGAAGGGTTGAAGGCCGATATATTTCCATTACTTTCAACCCTTTGTTGAACAGAGAGCGCCAGCTATTGGGCTCAGAAAATAAAGAAAATGCTTCACAAAGATTAATTTGGACATCACTACTTTACACTGTCCTGACCAATCACAGGGGAGCAGTGTCGTGACAATAGCCTCACCTGATTGGTCAATCTTTTTTTTTTTTTTTCTCACCAAGGGAGGCCAGCGCAGCTTGGCCTCCTCACAGACAACAGAGTGCATAACATGTTTTCAACGCTCATTCACCCGGTAACATTTAGAGGGGCGCTGTTTTACACATCATGAAACGCTCAATAATTAATGGAGAGAGACGAGGAGGAGACTACAGACATGTCACAGAGGGATTACGTAAACTGTTAAAAAGTGATTTTATTAAATGATGGTTATATTCTGAAAAAACTGAGGAAGCCTGGCTTCCCTTGGCCTCTGTAAGAAAACGCCACTGACTGTGAGGATTACCCAGTGAAGTGAATATTTAAAGGTACAATATGTAAGAAATCTAAAGCAACTGGCCGTAAAATCATCCTTATATGTCATAGAGACTCAGGAATAATGATCATATAAAATACTGAACTCACCAACAACAACACTACAGCCAAAATATTCGCATTTAAAAAAATGTTTTGCGGACCGCAAATCATGTTTATGTTTTCAAAACATGTTTTGGCACGTGGCGCCACCCACCGGCGTCTACAAAACATTGCAGTCAGTAGAGTCTCAGCTGCCGAGCAACCATGGGTTGCCAGTTTTGACTGAGCTACAATGGCGGAGGCAACGAAACCCAAAAGAGCTCGTTATGATTCACAAAAACGCCATGATAAAAAGCGAGGGTCTATATAGGGGATGCATTTGAACAGTGGAGACAGTTGAAAGCTGGGAGGAATTTGAAATCGGATGCAGAATTGGTTACTCTTCTCCTAGACAGGTAAGTTGAGCTTGGCTAACTATGTTAGCATCATAGCTTGACGGGTATGGACATTTTGAATACTTTGAACTGTCGAGTAACAACATTATTTATTTCGATCATAGAAACAAACGTTAGCAGCACAGCTAACACTAGCAGCATTAGCACTGTTCTGTTACGGGCATCCAGCATCCGGCCGGACATCGGCTGGACGACGGAGGATACGCCAACAGCTCTGTTAACCTCGAGTCTGGAGGAGATGGGTGGAGGGGGAGGCGGATACGACTCGCCACAGTGATTTGAATTTGAGTGTAGTACTGTTTTGGCCACATTCTTACATATGGCGCCTTTAAATCAAATCCTTCGCAAGTGATTGGGTGGGCTTACGATGTAGTGCTACACATTCCTTTGTTGCTGAAAGTTTCTGATTGTTGGATGGATGTCATGATGTCATTGTTTGAAATTGGTTTGTAATTGAGTTTACATAACCATATGTCATAGATCATTTTGTGATATAACATTTTTTGTAATTGTTTTGCATGCATTGTTAAATAAATGCAGTGGTCTTCATGATGTAACTCATAACATTCACACCAAACAGTGATTTTTTTGCTGAAGTGCCATAAACTTGCATTCTCTCTACTTGCCATCAGGTGGAGACTCCTCTGGTTGCAATAAGAAGTCTGATTGTATAAGAGTCTATGAGAAAATGACCCTAATTCTCACTTGATTTAATGGGCCCTAGTTTCGCAGACTAGGCGTAGTCAGCGCACCTGCGCCACGGGGTGTGTCCGCCTGGACTTTGCAAGTTTCGTGCACCGCGCAGGCTCGCGCAGGCACACCTCCCGTCACTCCCACCCGCGCAAGTGGGAAAGAGGGAGGAGAAGAAGGCGTGAGTGGGAGACAAGGAGGAGACGAGGCGTGGACTGGGATTAATACAGCCGATTCAGATCTTCACCAATCAAATGAGCTCCTCTCCTCTCCTTTAATGCGTTAGGGGAGGTTCAGTGCAAGTTCCGTCACTTGACAACCCGATGACAGAAGCAGCGCCGCCGCTCCCACCACGCGCATCACGCGCTGTGCGTGCGTATCATAATAATAACAATGCCGATATTATAAAAAACAGGAGAGAGAGAGGGAGATGTTTTGGTCCGAGAGGCTGAGTTTCCGTTACGCGTGCCATCCGCCTTTGATCTGACGTCAGATGTGACGGGACAATGTATATAGATATAAATTCACGTGTTGATTCAATTAGTTTCATTAAATAGTGTTTGTTGTGATTATTTATTGCATTTAAATGTGCCTGGAACTGTGGAAACCTGCCTGTGAGGTCTCGGTGACGTGTACGCACTGCGCGCCGTCAGCCAAACTTCCACTCCGCCAGCTGTGATTCGCCTTGAATGAATGGACTTTATTTGCGCCTTGTGCCTTGCCCCGAGAGTAGACTACGTTGGAGCTGGCGGGCTTTCAGTGCAGTCTCGGCGAGGCTTTTTGCCACGAAACTTCCGCTACGCCAAGCTGAATATGTGACGCCTCCCCCTGCTGCGCCGCCACACCCATCTTGGCGCAGGCGATCCACCAAACTGACCTTGCGCAAGGCTGAGCGGGTCGAAACTTGCACTACGTCGGCTCCACCACCCTGCACAGCCCTGCGTTGCGCCACGAAACTAGGGCCCAATATCTCAGTGAACATTCTCAATCTCTAGTTTCAAGTCTTATTCAATCCAGCATGATGTTCTTTTAGTCAATTATGGTTCATTTAGAGTCAAACAGACCAGAAAGCAGGGGATGCTTTAGGGCGGGGCTACCTGTGTATGTGATTGACAGGTTGCTACCTTGGCATCACTCCCCATCCTACCAATTTCTGAATACAATATACCTGAAATTAATTGAATACATTACAACACTATGCTGTCATATTCTAGAGAATCCTCCTACTTCTGATGAGGACAACTAAAATGAAAACAGATGGCCGGGTGTGTTTTCTCAACCTGCCCACACAGTCAACACTTTTTTTTTTTTGCATTTTGCATTTTGACAACTGAACAGCAAAGAGTTCAATAATGAAACATTTACTATTCTTGACGTCCACCTACGACTACAGACTAATGCAGCTTTTATTTTAGTTAAATGCCCCGACTCAAGCAGCTCTCGGCTGATAATTGGTAATTATGTCTTGACCCTGCTGACCCAGCTGCAACACATGACGAACGCAATCATTCAACTTGTCCACCAACTATAATATGAGAATGTTGTGAGGAGAGAATCTTGAAGTATTGTTTTGTATTGATGTTTATTGTGTTCCTGACGGTCCAGCATCTCTTTTCGTGTTTTGCAAGACATTGCGTTCATCTAGCTGTAGTTAACCAGCCGACATGTGACCTGCAGCTTAGTGAAATTCACTGAGCACCTCTGGGTGATGTCACTGAGACAGGACGGAGTATGGTTTCCCGCCATATCTGGGACTTCAACATGTACAAAGCAGAAATAGTGGTGATTTTAGCCATGATGATGAAACCTTGTCGGTGTCTACATGGAGCGAAGCCCCCCACCCCAATGCATGCCCAGTGCAAGTGACATGAATAAACACAAATGATCCCATGGTTAAACTTTCAAGAGTAACACAAAGCAAACATTTGCTTTAGTGTGAACCAAAGACACTGAGGCCATGTATTTTCTATTTAGTGATTAGTCAGAACTCAGGTCTGGAAATTAGTTTTTTTTTTTTTTATCGTTTTGTCCCTTGGTTCACCCTAACCTTGAGCACCAACTCTCTAAATATATGAATGTTGATGTGTCCTTGTCTGCCGCAATACAACTGTCCATTGTTGCATTCATCCCATCCCTGTTTCCTTGTCCTGATGACACGCTCAAAGGCGTAACAAGACCATTTTGTCCATAGCGATGAACAATACGAGCCACGGAAGCACAAAACTCTTTTGCTTCACCTCTCATTTCCTTCCCTGTAATCTTTTTTCTTACTTTCCTCTTTTTCATTTTCTAGTTCTGTGACCTGCGTACGCATCCTTAAAATAAACATTTCCTGCATGCAGTTTGGTTGGCATTATATAAAATTTGATTTCATTCATGTAATTTCCGTTTTTTCCCAAGATAATACACTTCAGTTTCACCCTCGCCACTGTCACTGCCACTGCCTGATCAATAACACGACCCCAAGCGATGGATTGCCACCCTACTTAAAGAGTCATCAGCCAATTGACACAACTGTCCAATCAGACGTAAGCGTGAAATCTATCTCATCCTCCTTCGGCTGTCCATCAGGGGAAATAGATGTAGTAGATATTTCCTGCTCACTCGTGTCTCTCCAGGTTGGCCTGATGGTTTCCATCAATAAAGTCCCTCCTCAGGTGCCTCCAGTCCAACAATCTGTAGATGGAGTTTTGTTTCCACTCTTCCATTTGGTTACATATCAAACAACTGACTATGACCACAGGAGAATGCAGTGGAAGTTACTAGCTGACCTGCTGTTATTTCAACACCCAATATCACATTGTTTTCTCTTGAGTCACAATGAGAAATTCAATTAAAATGTTTAAAATGTAGTTTAGTTATTTGAATAATAAAGTTAAAACACCCTTCAACCTTTTATGTGGTCATTTTCTCTCATTTTCTAATCATTTCTGTCCCGCATCATTATTTTCTTTTCTTACCTTTTTACCTACTCTGATTATAGCTCGTTACCTTGTCTTTCTTTCCCTACATTCTTTCCTTTCCTGTTCTTTACTAAACTACGTAAGAAAAGGAAGAAAGAAAAATAAATAATTTCCTGTTAGAAAATTACCACTTAATATTTTTTTATTTCCTTCAACCCTAAAATGAAAATACGATCTTGCAAATGAATTTATTTACAGAATGTCCTCTGTACCATTCACAGACCCTTCGGCCAAATGATTTAGTACACTAAATTATAGGAATGTACATAAAAACACATTTTTGTAAATGGTTCACATGGGTAAACAAAAGCTGATCAACTCTTTCCAATTAAAACAATGCTGAACTAAAGTTAAATTCTTCACATATCATCATTTTACATAAGCATTTTTTCCCCTTTTTTATCACTATGATGAACGTTTTTCCACAATGCAAAAATCAAACAAAAGTTTTTGTGGGTGTTGGCAACAAGTGGAGGTTTTTGCTTAATCAATTTCATGCTTGATTAAAATTACAGTAAAACACCACGAGAAACGGCTAAAATGGTACATTGGCCCATCATTTTACTGACAATTCATGGAGTGTACCAACTAATTGTGTTCCCTCCATGCTTTTTCTCATTTCCTACCACTTCCTAGCCCCTTTTTCTGTTGACCCTGTACACTGCAGACTTCTCGCCCCAAACACCTCACAGCCATCTACAAAAGTTCTCTGACGACTCTGCTATCGGCGGCCTCATCACGGACGGGGACGACAGAGCCTACAGAGAACTTATTAAAGACTTTGTGGACTGGTGCCAGCGGAACCATCTCCAGCTCAACGCCGGGAAGACCAAAGAGCTGGTGGTGGATTTCCGCAGGCGCATACAACCCTGCACACAGGTGAACATCCTAGGAACGGACATTGAGATGGTGACATCTTACAAGTACCTGGGAGTTC
The DNA here is from genome assembly GCA_029853015.1 of Chelidonichthys spinosus. Classification (NCBI taxonomy): domain Eukaryota; kingdom Metazoa; phylum Chordata; class Actinopteri; order Perciformes; family Triglidae; genus Chelidonichthys; species Chelidonichthys spinosus. The sequence continues at coordinate 24,555,034 of CM056823.1, forward strand.
ACCTGAACAATAAACTGGACTGGTCTCATCACACTGCAGCAACATACAAGAAATGCAGAGCAGATTCCATCTGCAGAGGAAGCTCAGGTCCTTTGGAGTGCAGGGGGCACTCCTGACAACTTTCTATGACTCTGTGGTTGCATCAGCCATTTTCTATGGTGTAGTCTGCTGGAGCAGCAGCATCTCGGCAGCAGACAGGAAGAGACTTGACAAACTTATCAAGAAGGTCTGCTCCATCCTGGGATGCCCTCTTGACCCAGTGCAGGTGGTGGGAGAGAGCAGGACGATGGACAAGCTGCCATCGCTGCTGGTGAAGGAGTCCCACCCCCCGCAGGTCACTATCACCGCACTAGTCAGCTCCTTCAGTGATAGACTGATACACCCCAAGTGTGTGAAAGAGAGGTATCACACTTCCCACTGCTGTCAGACTTTACAATAAGCACTGCTCCCAATAGACCTCATTCTGCACTCTATACTTTATTGTAAGTTGTATATAAAAACAAAATTCACTGCTGGTAATTTTTGTTCAATATCATGTTTATATGTATATAAGAAGTCTACTCTATTTCTATTCTATTTTTTACATTTTTTAATTTATATTGTTAATTTTTGCTATTGTTATTATTACTATTGTGTTTCTTGTAACATACTGTCCCTTGGCTGCTGTGGCAAACAAATTTCCCAGTTGAGGGACAATAAAGAAATTCTGATTCTGATTCTGAAGATAACCTCACAAGATTGAGGCAGCCACGGACTACTGCAAGACCCAGTGCATAGTGGGAAACGCCTAGCTGTTGCCATTTTAAAGAGCTGATTGACTGTTAGCTTCAACAACAGACATCACGTTTTGTAGTTAATGCTCATATTTAATGCTAGATTGTAGACTATTCTCTGAGTCTATTGTCTTTACTTTCTTACATCCTCCTTCCTTCCCTTATATCCTGCTTTACTTCTCTATCTCCTCCTCTACATTCCCTTCTTTACCCTGGAGGTTAATTGGAGATGAAGCTCAGCAGTGTGTATCAAGTAAATATGATTTAATTCATTGAAATTTATTGTGAAAGTGTTAAAGAGGATGGAACAAGAAGTATATGGTGACTGTCCACATGGCCCAATATGTGTCATAAGTTGTTGCGGCAAAATTTGGGTTGAACTCAAGAATTCATAAAAATCATCAAAAATCCCTCCAAAATACATCGACATTTGTAGAATTTTGAAAGGATTGCATTTTTCAGCAATTGGATGGTGAGCAATACTGCTGTGTAAACTGCTCATCAACTATGTTATTGTCAATGTTGTCAATAAGGTCAGAGGTCAAGGAACCACTCGGGAAATCACCAAGCCAGTTGTTTTTACCTTTCAAATTTTATCCAGCCCCATTCCTGATGGGCTAACATGACAGTCGCTATGGTTAGGTTTCTTAGGTTGTCTAGTTTTATATGATACAAGTAGCTTCACTGTAGCTTCTTATCTGGGGTAGCTGCAGCCTCTTAAAGACAAAATGTCTGCTGGACAGCTGATTTTACCTCCAAAGCCCCCCAGAGGGATCTGCATGTGATCACACAGACAGGGTTTAACAGCACGGACAAGGAGCTAACCATCGGCCCTCTCTGTTGTGTGAGTAAACACCGAGCTGAAGTGGATGAGTTGCTCCCTCAGCCTGTTGAATATTTGCATCATTTGAAGAATTACAGGAGTGAGCGACCTGTAATCTTCCCAACAAACTGGACTCCTCTCCAATCTCCATCCCCCCTCGCCCCTCCCTGCAGCTTTCAGTGTAACATTAGCCGTGTAGCTGTCGGCTCTGATATATTACCGCCGCAGCCGGCTGGCCGGTCGCTGGTCGGGGCTTCCCCTGACTGATTCTTTATGCCGACCGAACAGCATCTAATCTTGGCGCGAGTGCAGCGGGGCTCCTCATCAGGCAGACAGCGGCTGTAAACAATGCAGATTGATTACTGCCTGGAGTGCACTTAATCGGGCTCCTGCAGGACTCGGAGTCTTCTTAACGCATGTTGTTTTACTGTCACGCTGCACTAACACCAGCCCGTCGTTAAGAAGTAGAGAGCATGTTTTTACATTAAGTTTTTTTTTCCTGGCGATGGCGGTGATAAGAGCTGACCGGGCCTCTAATCACACCCGTTGTAATTCCATTAACAGCGATGCAGCATCTTCTTTAGATTAGCGAGACGAACCCTTCCCTGTGGTCGACCTGAGCGCCGGCGCGGTAATAACAAATCAGGATTTAATTTGATATCTTGGCTAGAGCTGGCGGAGTAACTTGGTGAACACTGGGTAAAAGTGACACTAATTCATGTCTCGGAGCACTTAAGACTGCAGCAGAAAGATGTTTTCAACCCCTGAGGCTACATCTTAATCCTCCCAGCATCCCTCCAACTGAGAGGGATTCAGACTCCACCGACACAGCAGGGCCTCGATGTGACCAGTGGTCTGATCCTGATGTGTTTCATCATGAATCTATCAGCTCACACTTCATACTGCACCAGATGAGATAACAGCACATCCACTTCATTTCAGCCTGCAGGGAATTTCATCCTCAACACCTAAACTATAGCAGCCACGACAAAAAGACATAAAGCACCATCATAAACACAGAGAGGGAACATGAAACTCTTCTTACATTCTGTTGATTTCACCATAAGACATCAAACACACACTTCTGTTTTCTACATGCACTTTTCTCCTTTGCTTTCATCTAAACGACTGTAAGTTGGATTTAAAAAAAGGCTTTACTTCATATTCACACCTTTTCTTTTCCTACTTCCTCCTTTCCTTTCCTACATGTTTTTCAACTCCCCTTCTTTTATTTCCATCCTTCTTGTTTCTTCTCTTTCCTGTTCTTTCATACCTTTTTTCTCCCTGGTTCATCTTTTGCCGTCATGTTTTCATCTCTACATTCTCCTTACATTCCCAACCTTTGTCATTCTCTTTTCTTACACCCTCCTTTCCATTTTTCTACTTCACTTCCCCATATTTTCTTCCATTCCCTTCCTAACCTTGTAAGTTATCCTATATCCTCCCTTAAATCCACTTAACAGGACGCTTCGGAAGCTGAGATATGTGAATCACATTAGTTCCTGAACTTGATCTATATATTTTGAGTGAAAAGACAATCAAAAACATTCACACTCTTGCTGTTTGTTTGTTTTTTAATTGAAATTACTCATTATTTATTCTTTGCTTTCACTTATTTACCAGTTTTTGGAAAATGGGATCCAACCTTACATCTATCATCCATCCAACATCCATCCATCCGTCATCCACCCTCTTTCTCGTCCTCAGATAGGGAGACGCTGCGTGGGAGAGACAGGAGCCAGCTGTTCAGTTGTTGGACAGATTTGTGCATTTTGTTGCTTTAAACTGTAGAAAGACAGTTTGATAGCAACATGTGATACTTGTCAGTCTGTCAGTCAAAACGTTGACAGAGTGATAGAAACAATGAGATGATGTTGAATATTTTAATATATCTGTATGAAGTAAATCCTTTGTTTCCTGAAGTCCACCGTCTGCTGTGTGACAGCTGGGCTCAGAGTATTTCAATGCATTTATGAGTGAAAATCAGAGTCTGTGGATGTGAAATAATTATTTTTGGTGGACTATAGATTGATGAATTGGATTCACCGATGTTTTTATCTCTCAGTGTACAAAAATGTCTGGTAGCAGCTTCTCATTTTCTTCTTTTGCAATAGAAAAGGTCCATTTTGCTTATTCTTTAAATGCTTCCCTGAAATCTGCACAACCTGAGCAAAAAGGTTAATCTAGAAACCATAATTAAACTTTTATATATATATATATATATATATATATATATATATATATATAGCATTATTTATGTACAGTTTAACATATTGTTAACGTATATATTCATGATTTCTGATGATGAGCATAGAATGCACGTGATTTTTGCATGTGACCACCGAAAAATTTGCGTTTATTCATGTCACTTGTCCAAGGAGGCGCCTCCTCTGGGACGCCTCCTTACCAGGAGGACGGGGTTGGAACTGCTGCTGACGGCGTGATGGTGGCTGTGTACCACCAGAGGCCGAGAAACCAGCATGCTGCCGCCACGGCTCCTGGCGAGCCCCAGGGGGGTGGTGTGAAGGCTGGGGACCCCTAGGCCCATACCTGGGAGCCGTAGGTCTGCTAAAGGTGCGCCGCACACAGTCTCTAGTGCGGCGAGACTGTTCGGCTTTGTCCAGCACGCCCTGAGAGTCACGCCGCGTACCCACCAAACGCGATGAACGCGATTTAATCGCGCGACAAATGAAATCGCGTCGCGCTAGACGCTCCAGTTTTGACGCCGATCCAATATGCCAAAAAACGCCTCATCGCGGCATCGCGTCGCGCGACGAGCTCGCCCAAACAACAACATTTCTTCCGCCATTTCATTCTCTCGTCGATCATGGCTGAGATAACCACCATCGCTGCACTGTATCTACTCTGGAGAAGTTCCCAGCTTCGTCTGCGGGCTAGGTGCCGACGTCGGTTCTGGTGCATGCTACCCTACGGAGGCGGCGTGAGCTCGGCGAGTTCCACCGTCTCCTGCAGGAGCTGCGCCTGGACGACGGCCGGTTCCAGCGGTACTTCAGGCTGACTGTTGCCCAGTTTGAAGACCTGCTAACCAGGGTACAGGACCGGGAGGTTTAGCTGCTGCTCTGCCCAGAACTGGTGCTTCATAGCCGGCCATAAGCCCCAGTGATAAACAATCGCAACAAAAAAAAGATCTCTGTGAGTGAAAGAGCTGGGATTGATATGTATGTGTGTGTGTGTGTGTGTGTGTGCGCGCGCGTGCGCCCCCCAACTTTGATTATGGGCAATATATATAGTGCAATATAACAGGGACACAGACGTGTACTCAGCACTGTGACGATCTCAACGCTGATAGCTTCGCGGCGCATTTCACGCAATTCGCCGCAAAAGTTCAATTATTCAGACTCGAGCGATGGCGCGATGAGCGTGAAGCGATTTTTGCGTCCACCGTCATCGCTCCACGCGCCGCGCTATCGCGTCCATCGCGTCGCCCGCGTCTAATCGCGTCTTTGCATTGACTTTACATGTAATCTTGTCGCGCGATGAAGTTTCATCGCGTTTGGTGGGTACGCAGCGCAAGGGTGGAAGACCCCTGCAGGCACAATTGGCATATTTGTGAGCTCCTTCCTGATGTTCTCTGGGAGCGATGTCTGTGCCAACCAAATCTGCCTCCTGGACATCATGGCAGATGACATAGCCACACCAACGTCCCTCGTAAGTTGGGAATGAGTGACGAGAGCAGAGTCTATCAGGCTCATAGTGTCCTGATCCTCTGGGTTAGCCGTCCTCCTGACGGCCGCCAACAAGATGGCGAGTGCATTACCCGAGCGGGCAGCCCGGGTGGCAGCATTGTAAGAGCGGCACACTAGACGGTCAGTCTTTTCACATTCCTTTACAGGGCAGCGGGGGTTAGCAGTCACCCGTTCTGGGCCCAGAGACGTTAGGGCCGCCATCTCCCCCTCCACTGGGGGCATGACAATGGTTGATGGAATGATACCCCTTCTCTCAAACTTAATATGACTCTTGACAGTGTTGTGCAAGTTCACACTTTTCATGAACTAGTTCAGTTCACACATGTTCAAAGTGAACTGTTCACGTTCATAGTTCACCATTTCAATTCTGAACTAGTTCAAAGTTCTGGGCCCTCATTTATAAAGCTTGCGTACGCACAAAACGGGGCTGGAAACGGCGTACGCCACTTTCCACGCAAATGTTGTGATCTATAAAAACCAAACTTGACGGGAAAGTGTGCGTACCCGTAAGCAAACTCTGAGGCATGCGTACCTGTACGCACATTCTGGAGACTGGAAGGGAATCAGCAGTAAACGTGAGAAGAACTATATATTTTTGATGACTCACACACATTTAATTACACTCCATATCATACGTTAGATCTGCGTTATCATGTTGAACTCCAGCAATGTTTTTGACGCTTTTAATGAGTGATAGTTTTTTCATGTTAACACCTTCTTTTAAAATCTGACTTGTATCTTAAATCAAAATCATTTTGAAATATTGAATCAGCGCTGTCACCGCAGGAGGAGGAGGAGAAATGCATGTAATACAGGATACAACAAATACCCTCCATTAGACACTGCAGAACACAGCGGGAATAACTAGATATTCTCCTTATTTATGTGCATTTATCATCAACACACATACATACTGCCATTAAGCCATCGTATAATTGTTACACTTATCCTCGTTTTTAAACCACCAGAGCGCAGAGGAAATGCACTATAATGAGTGGCACGCTGGTGCGCGCTCAGTCGTGGAGCGTGGAGAGCGCAACTTTACCGAACTTCAGGAGGCAGACTCTACCACCCGGCAAAGGTGGTAGAGTCCCCAGCATGATGAGCCTCGGACCCCTGCCCGACTGGAGGGGTATCAACAGGGCGCAAGAATCCGTGAGGATGTTATGCGTTTGTAATATAAGGAAGACAACAATCAATGTTCATTTTAAACGTATTATTTTATTAATCACAGTGCGCGTTTGCCGTAGCTCATCTGCAACGTTGTTGCTGGCGGTGATTGTGTCTCGCTGAAGTTGCAGGACGGTATCAGTGAGCACCCGACCGTTTGATGTGCCATGCGTCCGGGGTGCGCTGCTGCTTTGCGCTGGACCCGGACGCTCCTCACATCACCCTCCTCACGTCACCCTCCTCTACGCCACACGCTGCAGACTCTGGAAGGACAAAAACTAATTAACGTTTTGTTTTATATACAATAAAAACTTAAAAATCTGTTCACCCTTATCCCTCTGCTCTCAGTCGTGTCTGTGTCTCCCTCCTTTTCAGACACAATCCCCGTCAAAGTCACATCAAAATCAAACCTCCTCAAATACTCAAGCAATACATTGAATACATGTTGGTAAAAGAGCGGAAAGATGTCACTTACCTTCAGATCACCGTCCGCTCCGTCCCACTGAGTGTCTTGTCTATTTTGTGCACGAGCCGTGAGGGATCGCGTCAATTCTGGCAGGAAGTCACACAAAGAAACACGAGACAATCCAGGCAATTTTCAAAATAAAAGCAATTTTCACGATTGACAAATGCGATCATATTTGTGTATCTAAACAGAGTAGAGAGATGAAAACAAACACAGACACACACACAGACACACACACACGGTATATCAACACTACTACCATACACAGTATAGATCGGGGTAGGTGGTCGAGAGGAAGGACCTGGTAGGACCATGTGGGTGAGATGAGGAGCCCAGTTCCTCCTCCTCGCCCTGTTCGTCTTGGGGAGTGTGAAAACGAATAGGCAGTTGAAAGGGCAGCTGGAGTGGCAGTGTTTTCTGGGGTGATCCAGGTCTCTGTGAGGGCCAGGAAGTGGAGAGTCTGCAGGGAGGCATAGGCTGAGATGGTGTCCGCCTTCTTGACTGCAGACTGGCAGTTCCATAGCGCCCCTAGTACTTCAAGTTCCTTACTGGTGGAGAATGGTGGGTAGCAGAGACTGGATGGGTTACAGCCTCGAGTGAAGTGTTGCGTTCAGTTCAAAGTTCACAGAAAAATGTGTTCAATGAACGCGTTCTTTTGAACTCGTACATGCACAACACTGCTCTTTGAACTAGGACCCTCAAGAGTTAAAAATAATGAGATGCCCCACAAGTTCACAGAGACTTCAAATAAAAAATCCTGTAAAAAAAAAGAATTGAACAATTATCAAAATTGGTATTGGGTCTTTACAGTGAGATAATTGCAAGTGTCATGATAGATTTTTCTTTGTAATTACAATTTTTTTTTATTTAGTCATAAACATTGTTATATTGTGGTCGCTTCCCAGTTGGACGTGCCTGGAACAGCTCTAACAGGATGCGTCAGATGCCCCAGCCACCTCAACTGGCTCCCTTTCAAGCTCATTCAGCCACTAGTATCTGCAACGTCATTATTTCAGTCACTACCCAAAAATCATGACCATAGGTGAAGGTTGGAACGTACCGAGAGCTTTGCCTTCCAACTCAGCTCCCTCTTCACCACAACTCACCAGCTGGTGGTGACCAGTTGACAGCTCTGCTCCTCTATTTACTCAAGTGTTCAAGACTTATGGTCACAGATCTGACGATACAACCACAACGTTGATCATTGATCTTTGGCCTAGGGTGTGGACAAAGTACACTTAGGAACCCCCCAATGCTCAAACATGGTGTTTGTTGTGGCCAATTCATGGCTAGCACAGAAGTCTAGTACCAAAGCACCACTCAGGTTCAGATCAGGCAGAGGCAGTCTGTGATTCCGGGGTTCCTTTGTTTGCCAATGAGCTTACATAGCATCTGATCGCAATGCCTGTCCCTGTGGGTGGTGGGTCCACAACATATACTCCTGCATTAATCCATTATACAAGCCAATTGTCAGACACATACAGAGTTTGTGCTGTTAATGTGAATATTATGGGATGGTGTGTGTCCACATAAGCAATAAGTAGTTGCTTATATTAATTATGCACATAATTTTGCCAACTAGGTCTCATGATATCATTATTACAATGCCAAAATGGAATCAAATATAGTTTTAACCAGTAAATGTGGAGAAACGTGTTTTGTCCGTCAGTGATTACCACCTTTACTCATCTCCCAACACTAAGTATATGGACCCGGGAAGCAGCAAGGTCTGGGCCAGGGCTGCTGGAAAGGGATCCACCTTCAGGCCAGGCATTTCCAAGCCCACCTGTCCGACTCTGACTCTTCAGCTGGGCTGAGAGGGATGCTTTCTTCAAGGAGATTTGGTTTTGACAGTTCTGAGGATCTGATGGATTTACGAGATTTAGACGCAAGCTCGTTTTAATACTTTTAGTTGATTAAATATTTGTAAAACAACAGACATATGTAAAGGCTGAATGAGATTTTTGAAATGGAAATGCTTGCTGTATATAATGGACATCTGAGCTTGAAGATGAATCAGAATCACTTCTTGGTAAGAGCAGTTATTTAAGGACTGAAAAGAATTTAAACAGTATTGACTCTTATTTCCACATATGTATTTTTGCTTTTAATGCCAGTTTTTCTTTCATTAGCGTGTCGTGCCAATAAAGCTTAAAAGTCAAATGATGATAAAGAGACAGACGTGTGTTCAGGGATGTGTGTTCATTTATTCATATTTCTGTATGAGACTGAGGCAGTTGGCACACTACGTCTCCCAAGAGGATTTTCTCTGAGCGAGCTGATCTGACAGCAGCGGGTGTGTGTGAGTGTGTGTGAGCCCTCTTTATCTTTGCGAGGACCAATGAAGAGACCTTAAAAGGGAGGACATTTTTAAGGACATGTTTTGCAGGAATGTGCAGACATTTTTCATGCAAAATGCTTGTAAAGTGATCATGTCAGTGTGGGTTCTCACAAGTATAGAGCACAGAGGTGTGTGTGTGTTTGTTTGTGTGTGTGTGTGTGTGTGTGTGTGAGTAGATGCCAAGTCGCTGCAGTCGGGGAACATGACATTAACATCAAAGAGCAGCGCTGTGATGATGATGCTTGCTCTTCCTCTGTAACTCTGAGCGTCTCATCTTCATTATTCATTGTACATTTCAAACTGCTCTCCCTCCAGTAAAAAAAAAGTGCTGGACAGAACAAACAACGCGCTAATGATAAAGCTCTTCTTTGGGAAGCTGTCAGCTAGATTTTAGGTTTATTTTTTATTTTTTTAGTTAGTAAATAGAGTCAATAGAGTGATTAGGTTTCATCAACAGCAAATCTGGAGACATTGACGACTGTAACAGTGGCTTATGTTGTGCAACTATGCACAACTATTATGCAACTATTTTCTTTTTGATTAAGAGACATTAAAAAAACAAAAAAAAAACAGAATGGACATAGAGATATGTGGGAGATGCAAGGATGACAACCAGAGCCTGCAACATTCAACTGATTGTGAATACAGCAGAGCTGCAACGATTAGTCGGCCAGTTGATTAACAGAAAAATAACATCAATTATATGAATGATCAACCAATCGGTAAATAGTAATTTTTCATGCAAAATGTTTCCACATTTAAGAGTATGCTTCAAACTGCCCTCTTTGTTATAGTTAAGGCTGGCTGACGTTTAGACCTTTTGTTTTCAGCTTTCACGCCCACTTTAAACCAGGTTTTTATAACTTTCATTAACTTCAGTCTGGTATTCTGTGCTGCTTGTTTCCCCACACTTCCATTGTGTTTATTATGTAAACAGTAATTTAGCAGTAAGTAAGGATCTAAGATCCAGATCTATCTCTTTGAAGCGTATATTGGGACCTCAGGGTTTGTGTCTATGAAATAATTCATGGATGCAGATTGAATTGTCTGAACATTCAGATTGGAGGGTCCTCTGTGTGGAAACACAGCCACGCACCTCCACAGGGGGTCTTCCCCCCCCCCATCTACCTGCAGACCTGTATCACTGAAGTAACACGTACCTGTGAACTCCAGACACGTACCTGTGAACTCCAGACACGTACCTGTGAACTCCAGATTCCATTCTGATTGGTCAACTGCAGTGGAAGTTGGCTTTCTAGCAGACCAAGTTGGAATCTTACTCTTTCCACCGGGACCTCAACCTGAACAGAGGTCTGATCCTCTCTTCGTCCTGCGACCTCGACTGAACAGAGGTCTGCTCTTCCTCCTGCGACCTCGACCTGAACAGAGGTCTTCTCTTCCTCCTGCGACCTCGACCTGAACAGAGGTCTGCTCTTCCTCCTGCGACCTCGACCTGAACAGAGGTCTTCTCTTCCTCCTGCGACCTCGACCTGAACAGAGGTCTGCTCTTCCTCCTGCGACCTCGACCTGAACAGAGGTCTTCTCTTCCTCCTGCGACCTCGAACTGAACAGAGGTCTGCTCTTCCTCCTGCGACCTCGACCTGAACAGAGGTCTGATCCTCTCTTCGTCCTGCAACCTTGACCTGAACAGAGGTCTTCTCTTCCTCCTGCGACCTCGAACTGAACAGAGGTCTGCTCTTCCTCCTGCGACCTCGACCTGAACAGAGGTCTGCTCTTCCTCCTGCGACCTCGACCTGAACAGAGGTCTTCTCTTCCTCCTGCGACCTCGACCTGAACAGAGGTCTGCTCTTCCTCCTGCGACCTCGACCTGAACAGAGGTCTGCTCTTCCTCCTGCGACCTCGACCTGAACAGAGGTCTGCTCTTCCTCCTGCGACCTCGACCTGAACAGAGGTCTGCTCTTCCTCCTGCGACCTCGACCTGAACAGAGGTCTGCTCTTCCTCCTGCGACCTCGACCTGAACAGAGGTCTGCTCTTCCTCCTGCGACCTCGACCTGAACAGAGGTCTGCTCTTCCTCCTGCGACCTCGACCTGAACAGAGGTCTTCTCTTCCTCCTGCGACCTTGACCTGAACAGAGGTCTGCTCTTCCTCCTGCGACCTCGACCTGAACAGAGGTCTGCTCTTCCTCCTGCGACCTCGACCTGAACAGAGGTCTGCTCTTCCTCCTGGGATTTGGACCTCAGGTCTCAAGTCCCCAAGCAGTGCCCTCAAAACAGCCAACAAGCTGGCTGTTGGAGCCTGCTTTTGCAACAAAGACAAGAATTCCTAGTCGATACGCATCTCACACGAAATTCCTCCATCCACAACTCCAAGGACAGCAACTTTCCTCACAGGAACCTGAAGACAGCAACCTTTCTTCAGAGGAACAACCAACCCTTCTTCAAGGACTGGTAACTGGGCATAGCTTAGGGCAGAAACTGAATGTGATGACAATAATGTTGCAAAGTGATTTTCTTTTTGATGTATTGTTGAGTTAAGTGTGTAACCTTAGTTCAGTTGTAAGTGAACCAGAACGTACAGTTTGCATGCTCACTAATCCAACTTTCCTAACGGCTCTACATATATTACACTAATTATACACTTATATACAAACCTGTTCTCCAGGCAGGGCCTTACGGCCTCCCACAAAGAACACCCCCACTCCACATGGCTGACTGGTCAACACCCACAGCTGCCATCACAGACCCACACACACACCCTTGTATAGTATTTAGGTGAATAGGCCACTTAGTATGTTTATTTGTTTATTGTTAATAAACCCCTTTTAAGCATACTGCTTTGTTATTAATGTTGTATAATTGTGAATGATATCAACCTCTTCTCTGCAAAGAATTCACAAATCCTTTAACTGTGTACTCATATCCTTATAGTTATTCATTATTGGCATTTAAGTACAAACCCCTTTATATGAGACTGAATACAGGTTGGATTATCTTTTCCCTGATCTCAGGGCGATGCCCGTACATTAATAATCATATTAATTGATTAATAGATTAATTAATATATTAATATAATTATTAATATCAATGATTATATTGATAGTAATAATTATCTGTTAATAACTGAATCTGCTCCTGCTAGTTCCCCAACAGGTATAACTAAAAAATGACCATCCACTTCTTTAATGTGATCCGAAGTGTTGGAGGAAATGTAGAGGGGAGACACAGAAACGAGAGAGGAATAGCATGTACATGAGTTTTGTGTGTTCATTCAGCTCTTTAGTAGTCTCTGTACATCATGTCTCTAACAAAAGTCACGAAACAAAGCAGTTTATTTCTTACTGGTATCATTACTGGTATAGTATACAATGTGGCACCAATGTTGACACCTGAACATACAGTATGTCGAACGTTGCAACGTTGTTGATTTGCTTTTTCCCCAAACGTTTAAACGAATGTTAGCGTAAACATGGTTTTAATGAATGAAAGTGAACCTGTAACCACGTGACATTTACCCTGAGCATTATACCAAATTAATCGCACCTGTGTATGCTGCGCACCCTCCCACTCTTTCTACCGACTGGGAAGGAAGGCAGTGCCAACCTTCACCACTGAGTGACATCAAGGGGTTACAGGTTCACTTTCATTCATAAAACCGTGTTTACATATGTAAACTTTCATTTTATTTCATTTCAGTGAACCTGTAACCATGTGACGGCATACCAAATCAGTCACGAGGAGAGTAAAGTGGTACAATTTGCAGACCACATAAAGGAAGCTCAAACAAGAACTGATGAGGCGTCAGCAGAAGAAGACTAGGTTCAGTCTATAAAACCTGGTGAATGTAGACGAGGAAGCCCAGCACGCTGCACTAAACACATCCTCCAATGGTGTGCCACGAAAAACGCTCATGAAGTGGCCATTGCTCTTGTTGATTGAGCAACAAGCCCTGGAGGAGGATCTGCTCCCGCATGCACATAAGCCAGGGAAATCAGATCCACTATCCAATTTGCCAGACGTTGTTTGGACTGCTGGACTGGGAGGCATCTGTAGTTATGGTCACCCTGCAGCTTCCTTGGCCCAAGGGAACTCCCTCTCGGACAGCCTGCGACCGTGTCCACCAAAGGAGGACTAAGCTGTAGGTCTTACCTAAATTAACTGAGGCAGTAAGGGACATAGAATCCAGATGCCGGAGAACAGATGGAGGCGCCTGGCGCAGCTCATCCAGAAGGCGTTGCTGTTTTGCAGCCATGTTTTCAATGGTCTTACGCATCCCCTCCAATTGCTTCTGCATGAGATCCACCCTTGGATCACGGGCCTGTTCCTGCTCGGTCCACTTCCACTTCTTACTGGCCTTCCTTCGACCAGCTGGGGCATCTGAACTGGGAGGAGGTGGGGCCTGGCCAAGTGGCTTAGCTTCCTCTGGACTGCCATCAAGCATGTGGGATGACATGGCAGGAAGCACCACCACAAGAACCCCTTCAGCAGATGATCTTAAAATAATAATCAAATTTTAGTAGATGAGAAGAATAAGCATTGCTATGCAAGATCATGGAACACCAGCCCAATGAAGGGCGGGAATACTGCTTTTGTGAAAAAGTGACAAGAGAAAAGCCAACCTTAGTAAACCTGGATTGGAATACCACTCCAAAGGGATAGGTGGCGATAGAGTGCCAACAACCGGCACTCGCTCTCTTGATAACTACTGTCAAGGGAGAGCAGCACAAAGCGGTAGCTTTTCTCTTGTTGCTGCAGTCTGTTAAACGCGACGAGCGATCGTCACTCGCAACAACAAACAGCTTCACGGAACACCAGTGGGGTGCTTAACAATTAAGCAGCCCGACTACAGACAGGAGTTGTGAAGTATCAGTCATTCAGATTTTGAATCTCTCAAACAGGTATACGCTTACTGACCAGGAGGAAGAAAGAGGGAGAGTGGGTGGGTTAATTTGGTATAATGCTCCTGATCTGAGGGTGAATGTCACGTGGTTACAGGTTCACTGAAATGAAATAAAACACATTTTCAGAAACTGGCTCACAATTCTGAATGCAAACTGAAAACAAATCTCTTGCAAAACCACATTCTCTCTTCTCACAACTGATTTCTTCCCCCACAATACACACAGCTATCATATGCTTATGTCTTACAAGCGAAATAAATAAATTAAAAACAATGCCAAAAATGAATATGCTTGCCCAGGTTTGCCTTGGACTGGCTCTTAGTTATGCTGCTATACTCCATGACTCCTAGACTGCCAGGTGACTTATTATGATATACTGAGCCTCTCTGTCTGTCTGTCTGTCTGTCTGTCTGTTGTCTGTCTGTCTGTCTCTCTCTCTCTCTCTCTATGTATGCATTCCCTGGAGTCCTTGTGCTTTATCATCTCACAAGTTTCCCTGGATCATGGTGGCAACTTATCCTGACTACACCGCCGCCATGGTCCAGTTTACCTCACCCTATCTCTAAGGCTGAACAGAGAAAGCTCATTTCAGCCACTTATACTCACTAGGGGTGTAACGGTACATGTATTTGTATTGAACCGTTTCGGTACGGGGTGCTCGGTTCGGAACGGAGGCGTACCGAACGAGTTTCCATACGGACATATTAAGTAGAGGACCGCATGTGTGGAGGATGCTGCAGCCGCACATGAAGCTACTTTATGCTAATCAGAGGCACCGGGCTCGACTCGCCGCCTCGGGAACGCTCGCAAAAATCGGTTGTTTGAAGGAGAGCGCCTGTTAATCATCCTCTAGTGGCAGCCCACCAAGCGTGCATTACTGCGTCCACTCGCGTTTAAAATCGCCCCTGTGGACACGTACCTTAATGCCGCTAGCGTTGGCAACAAGCCAGAGTTGGAGGAGCCTCCTGCGACATTAAGGTCTCCCGTTTGGGAACACTTCGGCTTCCCGGTGAGATACAAACAGGGACAAAGAGAGGTTGATAAAACCAAAGCGGTTTGCCGACATTGTTCATGTGAGGTCGGGTATATTTCTGGCAACACGTCAAACCTGTTGACGCATGTGAAACGGTACCACCCCCACGTGAACATCGCTACAACGAGGAGAAAGACGAGCGTAACGTTAGTGCAAACATAGCTCCCCACCGCGTTTAAACCGCCTCTCCCTGCCCTGTTCCATTTTGCACCATCAGATGGAGAAAATATATTTTTTAAAGAAACAGTCTGTTATTTTTATTTTTTAAATAAATATTATAAATACTTGTATTTATATTTTTGAGAAGCATTCTAGCTCCAGTGCATGTTCCTACTGTTAAAAGCACAAAAGTAATAAACAACTAGCACATTTATATTTTGCATTTTGTTTTCTTACTGTACCGAAAATGAACCGAACCGTGACCTCAAAACCGAGGTACGTACCGAACCGAGATTTTTGTGTACCGTTACACCCCTAATACTCACAATCTATTTTTTTCGGTCCCAAACATCATAACCATAGGTAAGGGTTGGAACTTAGATGAACTGCTAAATCGAGAGCTTTGGCTTTCAACTCAGCTCCTTCACCACCACGGTCTGGTACACGCATCACTGATGCTGCCTCACCCAATCACCTGTCTCATGTTACGATCCCGTTAATAGTGATGTCCAAATGAAGCTTCGTGAAGCATTTTTTTTATTTTCTAAGCCCAATAGATGGCGCTCTCTGTTCAACAAAGGGTTGAAAGCAAGGGATATATATCGGCCTTCAACCCTTTTTCAACCGTGACATAAAACCAACTTTAGGTTTAGACAACAAAACCGACGTTTGGTTTAGGCAACAAAACCAAACCTTAGATTTAGACAACAAAACCAATGTTAGGCTTAGAAAACAAAGCCAACGTTACATTTGTTCAACAAATCTTCTTAATTAGGTTTAAGAAATCCTACACTTCACACCTCTACACACTGCCACCATAAGTCGTTTTTCTCAATATGTTATACTACATCACTAGCTCTGGATTTTGCATAGTCTTGTTGATGTGTTTAATTCATGTGTCCACCGTGAAAAGGCAATGATAATAATAATAATAATCCATCCATTGTCTACCGCTTATCCTGTATTCAGGGAGGGGGGCTGGAGCTGATCCCAGCTGTCATAATCATAATAATTGTAATTAATTTTCCATTGACATTGTTTGAGTGCTGAGACACAAAACAAAATGGACAACTTTCCCTGTACACATACAGTATGTCATGACCAACTGTGAGACTGGACAGATTGTTACTGATGTCGTTAGTTCCTTCTTCTCCTTTACTAGAAGTGTTATTTCTAGTTCAACACTACTTGTACTAAAACTCCAACTCAACTCTACGTCTTTTTGTTATAGTTTCACTGTTATTAGCTGCAGCTTTTTCTCTCTCTGTATGTTTGTGGAATTGCCTTTGAATACAGAGCTTCATTACATTTCATTACAGCTGACGCTGTTCTCTACAGTACATTAAAAACTCAAGCAGCCTCAACTTTTAAAGATGTGGGATATTAGCACTGACTGTGGTCTCCACATCTCCATTCACAAGTTGTTTTTATTGTTTTTATTGTCAATTACAGAGGCGCTCTCTGTGTGTTAGTTACAGCTTTATGGCTGTTTTAAAGCTCTGTGTTGGTGCAGGCTCCGCTATGAATTATGGGTCTAATATTGAAAGAATTTTTAGAGTTTCCTTTGGAGAGCAGTTTCAATCATTCCTCAGCCGCTGAGTGTCATCACATTCCACAGTAATATTACAGTTACACACCATCAGTGTAACGTATGACTGTTTCCTGGATGCCTACACTCCCTGTGACCTGTGGAGAGTCTGTTTAATGAAAACCGAGGGCGGATAAAAACCTGATCTGATGCATCACTGCAAGGTTGGAGGGCCTCCTGCAGCCTCGGCTTGTTACTCCGTCAGACAACTTTATGACATCCTCCTGAAGTATGTGGCACTGGAAGCTTACTGACATGGTGAGCAGCTGTGGGTTATTGTCACATTCAAGTAATGTCGCTCAGTCTCTAATAATGTGCAGCTGAGGCTGAAAAACTGTTCACTTCAGCCTTATGGATGTAATTTCACATTAAAGGGGCCATATTATGAAAAACATGTTTTCTCTGGTCTCTTCACCTATAAACTGGTCCTCCCTGAGCCTGCCAACTCCCAGGATGAGGAAAACAAGCAATTCCTGCATGGTCCCTGCAGCCCAGCCTCTGGTAAAACAGGCCGATATATTTCCATTGCTTTCAACCCTTTTTTGAACAGAGAGCGCCATCTATTGGGCTCAGAAAATAAAGAAAATGCTTCACGAAGCTTCATTTGGACATCACTAGAGAGCGCCACAGAGCACGGGCAGACAGCGTGCACGGAGAGTGCAGGCCAACTTACAGGTCATTGCGCTGGGTGATCCGGCTGGTGCTCCGTGAATAAATCTCTGTGCAGGTGAAGCTGGAGATAATCCTCTGTCTCACGCGCTCTGGTGAGTCTTCTGCTGCCTCCGGTCGGACAGAACCCAGGGGCGTGTGTCCGACAGAGCGCCGTGCACGGCGGTCGGGTCTGGGGCCTGTACTACGAAGCAGGATTTGTGCTTAGCGAGGCAACTTAAGCGTAACCCTGGGTTTTCCGTCCTACGACGCTGGTTCACTTCTTATGGGGTAGATCGCCATGGTAACTTACGCTGTGGAGCTTACCTGCACCGGAGCAGGTTATGTTCCTGATAAGAGATCAACATGGAGAAACACACCGCCGACTGACCAATCAGCTCTCTTGGTGCGCCGATATAAAAAAAAGAAGCTCGGTGGATCGTGAGAGGGTCTCCTAGGAGAACTATAGAGTGTTCAGAGACCGGCAAAACCCTTTTTCTGTCCCTGATGATGTTTTTTATGAGAGATACAGATTCTCATCGGAGGGAAAGACTTTTCTGTGTCAGCGTTACAGCCTACTTACCACTTTGAATTATGTTTTTATATTTATTTGATTTGCTCCCAAGATCAATCTTACACCACCGGGATTGCAGCTGAAAGATTGAGCTGATATTGTCATAAACCACGTTATAAGAATACATCCAAGCAACACATTCATAATTTTAAAGTAATATGTTTGGCCTTTTATTGCGGAAGGACATCGTAAGAGTTAAAGGGATGAGAGAGAGCGACGACATGATTTAAAAGATGGCCGCAGGGGGGATTCAAACCGGGGCCGCTGCATGGAGCCTTGATACAAGTTAAAGTGATCATTTAATCAGTCAGATGTAGTAGTGTCCTTATGATGGGGTAGTCATATTATACTACTACTAATACTCTTAATATGACTTCCGCATTCACACAGTTGGCGAGTTTTTGCCAGCTGTCCTTCCTGCATTTGGCAGATGAAACTGTTGCCTTTTGCCTGTATTATATGTTTAACTTCTTCGTATTTCTGTAAGCTTATGGTTTACTCCTCGTACGTGAAATATGCCACTCCGCTGCCGTAGACTGATCCATGTTTGTGATTGGTCAAATGCTGCAAACACCACCTCTTTCATGTGTACGCGCTCATAGCTGGGCAGGTAAACCCTGGGTTGAGTTAACGAGTTTGATAATCAGCTTCGTGTGACCGCTTATCTCCGATTGCCTTTGTTAGGGTAACTTAAGCTGGATCTCTGAAAGATACCCTGGGTATGTTGAACTCACTTCGTAGTACAGGCCCCTGGTCTCTTGCGTTTCATTTTTACGGCTACGGTCCGTGTTAACTTCTATGTGTGTGCTAACCACTTAACATCGGGCTGCTCGGGCAGCTGGCTTTGCCTCGACACTGACCCTAGTAAAAGGATCTGTCCCCACATTACGGGACCCAGCAACTTCACCTGAGCCACATAGGCGAGCCATAGCGATACATCCACGTTAACATTGCTCCATGCTGCCGCGTAGCACAAGCCGTCCTGTCTCTCTCTGAGTAGGCGATGACAGCCGGAGCTCATTAGCATTTATGGGTTTGGGGCAATGCATATCGAATACAGGTAATGTCGTCATCATCTAATTAGTTGATGCTCGTAATATCTTGCAAATACATCTTTATATGTGGGCACTAAATGTGAATATATTCTACCCACTCACTAATAGAAACTTCACCTGTTGCATTCACCATTTTTTTGCTTAATGTTCTTACATACTTTAACAAGCTGTTGCACTGCACCATACTTCCGTTGCCACATGTAAAAATAGACATTTTTACTCCAATTTGGTGACACATAGTGGTGTCTACTTTCATGTTCACGGGTCACACTAAAAGGAAAAAGAGATAGATGGGGACAGTGGCTGGATTTTCCAGCTTGTGTAATTAGCACTCGATTTAGCAGAAATCAAAAGGCAGTAGTTTGATATTTAATATCCTCCTGGCGTTACTCTGTAGTGCCACGTTCCACTGGCCATCATGAAGATCTACACAAATGAATGGTATTTAAAAGGCATCACAGTTTCTCTTCTACAGCGATGTGACAACTTTCTTCACACTGAGCTCCACTTAGCAGTTATCTGAATTCTTAATTATTTAGTGTGAAGAAGTGATTGTTTCCCTGTTTTGATGTGAAATTAAGGGGTGCATCAAACTAGTGATGTCCAAATGAAGCTTTGTGAAGCAATTTCTTTATTTTCTGAGCCCAATAGATGGCGCTCTCTGTTCAACAAAGGGTTGAAAGCAATGGAAATATATCGGCCTTCAACCCTTTTTTGAACAGAAAGCGCCATCTATTGTGCTCAGAAAATAAAGAAAATGCTTCACGAAGCTTCATTTGGACATCACTACATCAAACAACTGAGACACATCCTCTGAATAAGAAATCTGTCAGACAGAGTTTTCTAGAAATTAGTGCAGAAGTCAGTATAAAATTAGTTCACACAGGAATGTATACAAACTGATTAAAGACAGCGTGGAGTTGGCCAAAGTATTGACATTTAGCAGGGGACAATTGCAATCCATCGACATCTGGATTATGGGCGCAACACATTTTCGCTGCACCACTCTGCTGCACTTTTCATATTCTAGGGCAAGCAAATCACTTCCGTGGAGACTGGTGACTAATTCCTTGAATACAGTGCTTTCAACCACCTCTCGAGTATTATTCAATTTCTATTCAATGGGTGTCACCAAATTCCAGATAAGGTATTAAAAGCTTGGAATTGTGAGTAACATACAGACTCACAACCATTCAAGTTGACAGTCTCTTAACATTACATCTAGTCACAGTGGTGGGATTCAAACCCACACCAACCTGAGACTGGAGCCTAAATCCAAAATCTTAATCCAGCGCCTTTGACCACTCGGCCACACTACCTTCAACCCTGCACGTGGTCTTCAGTCAGTCAGAGAGTGAAGAAGTCAAATTGGCAGGAAAGTTGAGCTTTCTCAAAGAAGAGCCATCTTATGAAGATATAGTCAAATACGTAAATTGCCTAACATGTGAGTATTGTGATGTAACAGGGGTGAAGTGGCATAGTGTAGCTTTACACTTGGAAACGTGAAAACATGACAGTGGCAGGATTGAAGAAAATTATAAGGAACGTAGGGAGACTTGTCGGGCTAAAGCATGGACAATTAGCAGAGAATGGTTTCGATCCATCGACATCTGGGTTATGGGCCCAGCACGCTTCCGCTGCGCCACTCTGCTCCTCTTTTCACATTGTTGGCTATGCAAATCGCTTCCATAGATACTGGAGATGAATTTCCTAAATCCAGTGCCATCGACCACCTCTCGAGTATTATTTAATATCTACTCATTGTTTGTCACCAAATTCCAGATAAGGTATTGAAATGGTGGAATCATTGTAAATTCAACTTTATAGGTTGCCAAATGTTTCAAAATGACCAATCATGGGATATTTACCGATGGCATTGTTTTCCAATTCAGAATGAAGTCATGATACACATTGCCTGGTACAACAATTTCTGAGTCATCAAGTTTCACTGCAATGTGACTAAGGAACAGAGCGAACCAAATTCACAGGTTCTGCACATTACATCTACTGGCAGTGGTGGGATTATCTACTCATTGTTTGTCACCAAATTCCTGATAAGGTATTGAAATGGTGGAATCATTGTAAATTCAACTTTATAGGTTGCCAAATGTTTCAAAATGACCAATCATGGGATATTTACCGATGGCATTATTTTCCAATTCAGAAAGAAGTCATGATACACATTGCCCTCCTGGTACATAGATTTCTGAGTGACCAAGTTTCACTGCAATGTGACTAAGGAACAGAGCCTAGCAAATTCACAGGTTTGGTACATTACATCTAGTGGCAGCGGTGGGATTTGAACCCACGCCTCCTGAGAGACTGGAGCCTAAATCCAGCACCTTTGACCACTCGGCCACACTACCTTCAACCCTGCACGTGGTCTTCAGTCAGTCAGAGAGTGAAGAAGTAAAATTGGCAGGAAAGTTGAGCTTTCTCAAAGAAGAGCCATCTTATGAAGATATAGTCAAATACGTAAATTGCCTAACATGTGAGTATCTTGATGTAACAGGGGTGAAGTGGAATAGTGTAGCTTTACACTTGGAAACGTGAAAACATGACAGTGGCAGGATTGAAGAAAATTATAAGGAACGTAGGGAGACTTGTCGGGCTAAAGCATGGACAATTAGAGAGAATGGTTTCGATCCATCGACATCTGGGTTATGGGCCCAGCACGCTTCCGCTGCGCAACTCTGCTCCTCTTTCCACATTGTTGGCTATGCAAATCGCTTCCATAGATACTGGAGATGAATTTCCTAAATCCAGTGCCATCGACCACCTCTCGAGTATTATTCAATATCTACTCATTGTTTGTCACCAAATTCCAGATAAGGTATTGAAATGGTGGAATCATTGTAAATTCAACTTTATAGGTTGCCAAATGTTTCAAAATGACCAATCATGGGATATTTACCAATGGCATTATTTTCCAATTCAGAAAGAAGTCATGATACACATTGCCCTCCTGGTGCATGTAGATTTCTGAGTGACCAAGTTTCACTGCAATGTGACTAAGGAACAGAGCCTAGCAAATTCACAGGTTTGGTACATTACATCTAGTGGCAGCGGAGGGATTTGAACCCACGCCTCCTGAGAGACTGGAGCCTAAATCCAGCACCTTTGACCACTCGGCCACACTACCTTCAACCCTGCACGTGGTCTTCAGTCAGTCAGAGAGTGAAGAAGTCAAATTGGCAGGAAAGTTGAGCTTTCTCAAAGAAGAGCCATCTTATGAAGATATAGTCAAATACGTAAATTGCCTAACATGTGAGTATTGTGATGTAACAGGGGTGAAGTGGCATAGTGTAGCTTTACACTTGGAAACGTGAAAACATGACAGTGGCAGGATTGAAGAAAAGTATAAGGAACGTAGGGAGTCTTGTCGGGCTAAAGCATGGACAATTAGCAGAGGATGGTTTCGATCCATCGACATCTGGGTTATGGGCCCAGCACGCTTCCGCTGTGCCACTCTGCTCCTCTTTCCACATTGTTGGCTATGCAAATCTCTTCCATAGATACTGGAGATGAATTTCCTAATCAGTGCCATCGACCACCTCTCGAGTATTATTCAATATCTACTCATTGTTTGTCACCAAATTCCAGATAAGGTATTGAAATGGTGGAATCATTGTAAATTCAACTTCATAGGTTGCCAAATGTTTCAAAATGACCAATCATGGGATATTTACCGATGGCATTATTTTCCAATTCAGAATGAAGTCATGATACACATTGCCTGGTAGATCGATTTCTGAGTCATCAAGTTTCACTGCAATGTGACTAAGGAACAGAGCGAACCAAATTCACAGGTTCGGTACATTACATCTAGTGGCAGTGGTGGGATTCGAACCCACGCCTCCTGAGAGACTGGAGCCTTAATCCAGCGCCTTTGACCACTCGGCCACACTACCTTCAACCTCCTAGTGGTCTTCAGTCAGTCAGAGAGTGAAGAAGTCAAATTGGCAGGAAAGTTGAGCTTTCTCAAAGAAGAGCCATCTTATGAAGATATAGTCAAATACGTAAATTGCCTAACATGTGAGTATCATGATGTAACAGGGGTGAAGTGGAATAGTGTAGCTTTACACTTGGAAACGTAAAAACATGACAGTGGCAGGATTGAAGAAAATTATAAGGAACGTAGGGAGTCTTGTCGGGCTAAAGCATGGACAATTAGCAGAGGATGGTTTCGATCCATCGACATCTGGGTTATGGGCCCAGCACGCTTCCGCTGCGCCACTCTGCTCCTCTTTTCACATTGTTGGCTATGCAAATCGCTTCCATAGATACTGGAGATGAATTTCCTAAATCCAGTGCCTCGACCACCTCTCGATAATTATTCAATATCTACTCATTGTTTTCACCAAAATCCAGATAAGGTATTGAAATGGTGGAATCATTGTAAATTCAACTTTATAGGTTGCCAATGTTTCAAAATGACCAATCATGGGTATTTACCGATGGCATTTTTTCCAATTCAGAATGAAGTCATGATACACATTGCCTGGTAGACCATTTCTAGTCATCAAGTTTCACTGCAATGTGATTAAGGAACAAGCGAACCAAATTCACAGGTTCGGACATTACATCTAGTGGCATGGTGGGTTCGAACCACGCCTCCTGAGAGACTGGAGCCTAAATCCAGCGCCTTTGACCACTCGGCCCACACCTTCAACCCTCAGTGGTCTTCAGTCTTCGAAGAGTGAAGAAGTCAAATTGGCAGGAAAGTTGAGCTTTCTCAAAGAAGAGCCATCTTATGAAGATATAGTCAAATACGTAAATTGCTAACATGTGAGTATCATGAGGTAACAGGGGGAAGTGGAATAGTGTAGCTTTACACTTGGAAACGTGAAAATGAATGGCAGGATTGAAGAAAAGTATAAGGAACGTAGGGAGTCTTGTCGGGCTAAAGCATGGACAATTAGCAGAGGATGGTTTCGATCCATCGACATCTGGGTTATGGGCCCAGCACGCTTCCGCTGCGCCACTCTGCTCCTCTTTCCACATTGTTGGCTATGCAAATCGCTTCCATAATACTGGAGATGAATTTCCTTAATCCAGTGCCATCGACCACCTCTCGAGTATTATTCAATATCTACTCATTGTTTGTCACCAAAATCCAGATAAGGTATTGAAATGGTGGAATCATTGTAAATTCAACTTTATAGCTTGCCAAATGTTTCAAAATGACCAATCATGGGATATTTACCGATGGCATTATTTTCCAATTCAGAAAGAAGTCATGATACACATTGCCTGGTAGACCGATTTCTGAGTCATCAAGTTTCACTGCAATGTGACTAAGGAACAGAGCGAACCAAATTCACAGGTTCGGTACATTACATCTAGTGGCAGTGGTGGGATTCGGACCCACGCCTCCTGAGAGACTGGAGCCTAAATCCAGCGCCTTTGACCACTCGGCCACACTACCTTCAACCCTCTAGTGGTCTTCAGTCATTCGAAGAGTGAAGAAGTCAAATTGGCAGGAAAGTTGAGCTTTCTCAAAGAAGAGCCATCTTATGAAGATATAGTCAAATACGTAAATTGACTAACATGTGAGTATCATGATGTAACAGGGGTGAAGTGGAATAGTGTAGCTTTACACTTGGAAACGTGAAAACATGACAGTGGCAGGATTGAAGAAAAGTATAAGGAACGTAGGGAGTCTTGTCGGGCTAAAGCATGGACAATTAGCAGAGGATGGTTTCGATCCATCGACATCTGGGTTATGGGCCCAGCACGCTTCCGCTGTGCCACTCTGCTCCTCTTTCCACATTGTTGGCTATGCAAATCGCTTCCATAGATACTGGAGATGAATTTCCTAAATCCAGTGCCATCGACCACCTCTCGAGTATTATTCAATATCTACTCATTGTTTGTCACCAAATTCCAGATAAGGTATTGAAATGGTGGAATCATTGTAAATTCAACTTCATAGGTTGCCAAATGTTTCAAAGTGACCAATCATGGGATATTTACCGATGGCATTATTTTCCAATTCAGAATGAAGTCATGATACACATTGCCTGTTAGACCGATTTCTGAGTCATCAAGTTTCGCTGCAATGTGATTAAGGAACAGAGCGAACCAAATTCACAGGTTCGGTACATTACATCTAGTGGCAGTGGTGGGATCGACCACGCCTCCTGAGAGACTGGAGCCTAAATCCAGCGCCTTTGACCACTCGGCCACACTACCTTCAACCCTCTAGTGGTCTTCAGTCATTCGAAGAGTGAAGAAGTCAAATTGGCAGGAAAGTTGAGCTTTCTCAAAGAAGACCATCTTATGAAGATATAGTCAAATACGTAAATTGACTAACATGTGGTATCATGATGTAACAGGGTGAAGTGGAATAGTGTAGCTTTACACTTGGAAACGTAAAACATGACAGTGGCAGGATTGAAGAAAATATAAGGAACGTAGGGAGTCTTGTCGGGCTAAAGCATGGACAATTAGCAGAGGATGGTTTCGATCCATCGACATCTGGGTTATGGCCCAGCACGCTTCCGCTGCGCCACTCTGCTCCTCTTTCACATTGTTGGCTATGCAAATCGCTTCCATAGATACTGGAGATGAATTTCCTAAATCCAGTGCCATCGACCACCTCTCGATAATTATTCAATATCTACTCATTGTTTGTCACCAAAATCCAGATAAGGTATTGAAATGGTGGAATCATTGTAAATTCAACTTTATAGCTTGCCAAATGTTTCAAAATGACCAATCATGGGATATTTACCGATGGCATTATTTTCCAATTCAGAAAGAAGTCATGATACACATTGCCTGGTAGACCGATTTCTGAGTCATCAAGTTTCACTGCAATGTGACTAAGGAACAGAGCGAACCAAATTCACAGGTTCGGTACATTACATCTAGTGGCAGTGGTGGGATTCGACCCACGCCTCCTGAGAGACTGGAGCCTAAATCCAGCGCCTTTGACCACTCGGCCACACTACCTTCAACCCTCTAGTGGTCTTCAGTCATTCGAAGAGTGAAGAAGTCAAATTGGCAGGAAAGTTGAGCTTTCTCAAAGAAGAGCCATCTTATGAAGATATAGTCAAATACGTAAATTGACTAACATGTGAGTATCATGATGTAACAGGGGTGAAGTGGAATAGTGTAGCTTTACACTTGGAAACGTGAAAACATGACAGTGGCAGGATTGAAGAAAATTATAAGGAACGTAGGGAGTCTTGTCGGGCTAAAGCATGGACAATTAGCAGAGGATGGTTTCGATCCATCGACATCTGGGTTATGGGCCCAGCACGCTTCCGCTGCGCCACTCTGCTCCTCTTTCACATTGTTGGCTATGCAAATCGCTTCCATAGATACTGGAGATGAATTTCCTAAATCCAGTGCCATCGACCACCTCTCGAGTATTATTCAATATCTACTCATTGTTTGTCACCAAATTCCAGATAAGGTATTGAAATGGTGGAATCATTGTAAATTCAACTTTATAGGTTGCCAAATGTTTCAAAATGACCAATCATGGGATATTTACCGATGGCATTATTTTCCAATTCAGAAAGAAGTCATGATACACATTGCCTGGTAGACCGATTTCTGAGTCATCAAGTTTCACTGCAATGTGACTAAGGAACAGAGCGAACCAAATTCACAGGTTCGGTACATTACATCTAGTGGCAGTGGTGGGATTCGAACCCACGCCTCCTGAGAGACTGGAGCCTAAATCCAGCGCCTTTGACCACTCGGCCACACTACCTTCAACCCTGCACGTGGTCTTCAGTCAGTCAGAGAGTGAAGAAGTCAAATTGGCAGGAAAGTTGAGCTTTCTCAAAGAAGAGCCATCTTATGAAGATATAGTCAAATACGTAAATTGCCTAACATGTGAGTATCATGATGTAACAGGGGTGAAGTGGAATAGTGTAGCTTTACACTTGGAAACGTGAAAACATGACAGTGGCAGGATTGAAGAAAATTATAAGGAACGTAGGGAGTCTTGTCGGGCTAAAGCATGGACAATTAGCAGAGGATGGTTTCGATCCATCGACATCTGGGTTATGGGCCCAGCACGCTTCCGCTGCGCCACTCTGCTCCTCTTTCCACATTGTTGGCTATGCAAATCGCTTCCATAGATACTGGAGATGAATTTCCTAAATCCAGTGCCATCGACCACCTCTCGAGTATTATTCAATATCTACTCATTGTTTGTCACCAAATTCCAGATAAGGTATTGAAATGGTGGAATCATTGTAAATTCAACTTTATAGGTTGCCAAATGTTTCAAAATGACCAATCATGGGATATTTACCGATGGCATTATTTTCCAATTCAGAATGAAGTCATGATCACTATACACATTGCCTGGTAGACCGATTTCTGAGTCATCAAGTTTCACTGCAATGTGACTAAGGAACAGAGCGAACCAAATTCACAGGTTCGGTACATTACATCTAGTGGCAGTGGTGGGATTCGAACCCATGCCTCCTGAGAGACTGGAGCCTAAATCCAGCCCTTTGACCACTCGGCCACACTACCTTCAACCCTCAGTGGTCTTCAGTCATCGAAGAGTGAAGAAGTCAAATTGGCAGGAAAGTTGAGCTTTCTCAAAGAAGAGCCATCTTATGAAGATATAGTCAAATACGTAAATTGCCTAACATGTGAGTATCATGATGTAACAGGGGTGAAGTGGAATAGTGTAGCTTTACACTTGGAAACGTGAAAACATGACAGTGGCAGGATTGAAGAAAATTATAAGGAACGTAGGGAGTCTTGTCGGGCTAAAGCATGGACAATTAGCAGAGGATGGTTTCGATCCATCGACATCTGGGTTATGGGCCCAGCACGCTTCCGCTGTGCCACTCTGCTCCTCTTTCCACATTGTTGGCTATGCAAATCGCTTCCATAGATACTGGAGATGAATTTCCTAAATCCAGTGCCATCGACCACCTCTCGAGTATTATTCAATATCTACTCATTGTTTGTCACCAAATTCCAGATAAGGTATTGAAATGGTGGAATCATTGTAAATTCAACTTCATAGGTTGCCAAATGTTTCAAAGTGACCAATCATGGGATATTTACCGATGGCATTATTTTCCAATTCAGAATGAAGTCATGATACACATATACACATTGCCTGGTAGACCGATTTCTGAGTCATCAAGTTTCACTGCAATGTGACTAAGGAACAGAGCGAACCAAATTCACAGGTTCGGTACATTACATCTAGTGGCAGTGGTGGGATTCGAACCCATGCCTCCTGAGAGACTGGAGCCTTAATCCAGCACCTTTGACCACTCGGCCACACTACCTTCAACCCTGCACGTGGTCTTCAGTCAGTCAGAGAGTGAAGAAGTCAAATTGGCAGGAAAGTTGAGCTTTCTCAAAGAAGAGCCATCTTATGAAGATATAGTCAAATACGTAAATTGCCTAACATGTGAGTATCATGATGTAACAGGGGTGAAGTGGAATAGTGTAGCTTTACACTTGGAAACGTGAAAACATGACAGTGGCAGGATTGAAGAAAATATAAGGAACGTAGGGAGTCTTGTCAGGCTAAAGCATGGACAATTAGCAGAGGATGGTTTCGATCCATCGACATCTGGGTTATGGGCCCAGCACGCTTCCGCTGCGCCACTCTGCTCCTCTTTCCACATTGTTGGCTATGCAAATCGCTTCCATAGATACTGGAGATGAATTTCCTAAATCCAGTGCCATCGACCACCTCTCGAGTATTATTCAATATCTACTCATTGTTTGTCACCAAATTCCAGATAAGGTATTGAAATGGTGGAATCATTGTAAATTCAACTTCATAGGTTGCCAAATGACCAATCATGGGATATTTACCGATGGCATTATTTTCCAATTCAGAATGAAGTCATGATAGACATTGCCTGGTAGACCGATTTCTGAGTCATCAAGTTTCACTGCAATGTGACTAAGGAACAGAGCGAACCAAATTCACAGGTTCGGTACATTACATCTAGTGGCAGTGGTGGGATTCGAACCCACGCCTCCTGAGAGACTGGAGCCTTAATCCAGCGCCTTTGACCACTCGGCCACACTACCTTCAACCCTGCACGTGGTCTTCAGTCAGTCAGAGAGTGAAGAAGTCAAATTGGCAGGAAAGTTGAGCTTTCTCAAAGAAGAGCCATCTTATGAAGATATAGTCAAATACGTAAATTGCCTAACATGTGAGTATCATGATGTAACAGGGGTGAAGTGGAATAGTGTAGCTTTACACTTGGAAACGTAAAAACATGACAGTGGCAGGATTAAAGAAAATTATAAGGAACGTAGGGAGTCTTGTCGGGCTAAAGCATGGACAATTAGCAGAGGATGGTTTCGATCCATCGACATCTGGGTTATGGGCCCAGCACGCTTCCGCTGCGCCACTCTGCTCCTCTTTTCACATTGTTGGCTATGCAAATCGCTTCCATAGATACTGGAGATGAATTTCCTAAATCCAGTGCCCTCGACCACCTCTCGATAATTATTCAATATCTACTCATTGTTTGTCACCAAAATCCAGATAAGGTATTGAAATGGTGGAATCATTGTAAATTCAACTTTATAGGTTGCCAAATGTTTCAAAATGACCAATCATGGGATATTTACCGATGGCATTATTTTCCAATTCAGAATGAAGTCATGATACACATTGCCTGGTAGACCGATTTCTGAGTCATCAAGTTTCACTGCAATGTGATTAAGGAACAGAGCGAACCAAATTCACAGGTTCGGTACATTACATCTAGTGGCAGTGGTGGGATTCGAACGCACGCCTCCTGAGAGACTGGAGCCTAAATCCAGCGCCTTTGACCACTCGGCCACACTACCTTCAACCCTCTAGTGGTCTTCAGTCATTCGAAGAGTGAAGAAGTCAAATTGGCAGGAAAGTTGAGCTTTCTCAAAGAAGAGCCATCTTATGAAGATATAGTCAAATACGTAAATTGACTAACATGTGAGTATCATGATGTAACAGGGGTGAAGTGGAATAGTGTAGCTTTACACTTGGAAACGTGAAAACATGACAGTGGCAGGATTGAAGAAAAGTATAAGGAACGTAGGGAGTCTTGTCGGGCTAAAGCATGGACAATTAGCAGAGGATGGTTTCGATCCATCGACATCTGGGTCATGGGCCCAGCACGCTTCCGCTGCGCCACTCTGCTCCTCTTTCCACATTGTTGGCTATGCAAATCGCTTCCATAGATACTGGAGATGAATTTCCTAAATCCAGTGCCATCGACCACCTCTCGAGTATTATTCAATATCTACTCATTGTTTGTCACCAAATTCCAGATAAGGTATTGAAATGGTGGAATCATTGTAAATTCAACTTCATAGGTTGCCAAATGTTTCAAAATGACCAATCATGGGATATTACCGATGGCATTATTTTCCAATTCAGAATGAAGTCATGATACACATTGCCTGGTAGACCGATTTCTGAGTCATCAAGTTTCACTGCAATGTGACTAAGGAACAGAGCGAACCAAATTCACAGGTTCGGTACATTACATCTAGTGGCAGTGGTGGGATTCAAACCCACGCCTCCTGAGAGACTGGAGCCTTAATCCGGCGCCTTTGACCACTCGGCCACACTACCTTCAACCCTGCACGTGGTCTTCAGTCAGTCAGAGAGTGAAGAAGTCAAATTGGCAGGAAAGTTGAGCTTTCTCAAAGAAGAGCCATCTTATGAAGATATAGTCAAATACGTAAATTGCCTAACGTGAGTATCTTGATGTAACAGGGGTGAAGTGGAATAGTGTAGCTTTACACTTGGAAACGTGAAAACATGACAGTGGCAGGATTGAAGAAAATTATAAGGAACGTAGGGAGTCTTGTCGGGCTAAAGCATGGACAATTAGCAGAGGATGGTTTCGATCCATCGACATCTGGGTTATGGGCCCAGCACGCTTCCGCTGCGCCACTCTGCTCCTCTTTCCACATAGTTGGCTATGCAAATCGCTTCCATAGATACTGGAGATGAATTTCCTAAATCCAGTGCCATCGACCACCTCTCGATAATTATTCAATATCTACTCATTGTTTGTCACCAAAATCCAGATAAGGTATTGAAATGGTGGAATCATTGTAAATTCAACTTTATAGGTTGCCAAATGTTTCAAAATGACCAATCATGGGATATTTACTGATGGCATTATTTTCCAATTCAGAAAGAAGTCATGATACACATTGCCTGGTAGACCGATTTCTGAGTCATCAAGTTTCACTGCAATGTGACTAAGGAACAGAGCAAACCAAATTCACAGGTTCGGTACATTACATCTAGTGGCAGTGGTGGGATTCGAACCCATGCCTCCTGAGAGACTGGAGCCTTAATCCAGCACCTTTGACCACTCGGCCACACTACCTTCAACCCTGCACGTGGTCTTCAGTCAGTCAGAGAGTGAAGAAGTCAAATTGGCAGGAAAGTTGAGCTTTCTCAAAGAAGAGCCATCTTATGAAGATATAGTCAAATACGTAAATTGCCTAACATGTGAGTATCATGATGTAACAGGGGTGAAGTGGAATAGTGTAGCTTTACACTTGGAAACGTGAAAACATGACAGTGGCAGGATTGAAGAAAATTATAAGGAACGTAGGGAGTCTTGTCAGGCTAAAGCATGGACAATTAGCAGAGGATGGTTTCGATCCATCGACATCTGGGTTATGGGCCCAGCACGCTTCCGCTGCGCCACTCTGCTCCTCTTTCCACATTGTTGGCTATGCAAATCGCTTCCATAGATACTGGAGATGAATTTCCTAAATCCAGTGCCATCGACCACCTCTCGAGTATTATTCAATATCTACTCATTGTTTGTCACCAAATTCCAGATAAGGTATTGAAATGGTGGAATCATTGTAAATTCAACTTCATAGGTTGCCAAATGACCAATCATGGGATATTTACCGATGGCATTATTTTCCAATTCAGAATGAAGTCATGATAGACATTGCCTGGTAGACCGATTTCTGAGTCATCAAGTTTCACTGCAATGTGACTAAGGAACAGAGCGAACCAAATTCACAGGTTCGGTACATTACATCTAGTGGCAGTGGTGGGATTCGAACCCACGCCTCCTGAGAGACTGGAGCCTTAATCCAGCGCCTTTGACCACTCGGCCACACTACCTTCAACCCTGCACGTGGTCTTCAGTCAGTCAGAGAGTGAAGAAGTCAAATTGGCAGGAAAGTTGAGCTTTCTCAAAGAAGAGCCATCTTATGAAGATATAGTCAAATACGTAAATTGCCTAACATGTGAGTATCATGATGTAACAGGGGTGAAGTGGAATAGTGTAGCTTTACACTTGGAAACGTAAAAACATGACAGTGGCAGGATTAAAGAAAATTATAAGGAACGTAGGGAGTCTTGTCGGGCTAAAGCATGGACAATTAGCAGAGGATGGTTTCGATCCATCGACATCTGGGTTATGGGCCCAGCACGCTTCCGCTGCGCCACTCTGCTCCTCTTTTCACATTGTTGGCTATGCAAATCGCTTCCATAGATACTGGAGATGAATTTCCTAAATCCAGTGCCCTCGACCACCTCTCGATAATTATTCAATATCTACTCATTGTTTGTCACCAAAATCCAGATAAGGTATTGAAATGGTGGAATCATTGTAAATTCAACTTTATAGGTTGCCAAATGTTTCAAAATGACCAATCATGGGATATTTACCGATGGCATTATTTTCCAATTCAGAATGAAGTCATGATACACATTGCCTGGTAGACCGATTTCTGAGTCATCAAGTTTCACTGCAATGTGATTAAGGAACAGAGCGAACCAAATTCACAGGTTCGGTACATTACATCTAGTGGCAGTGGTGGGATTCGAACGCACGCCTCCTGAGAGACTGGAGCCTAAATCCAGCGCCTTTGACGACTCGGCCACACTACCTTCAACCCTGCACGTGGTCTTCAGTCAGTCAGAGAGTGAAGAAGTCAAATTGGCAGGAAAGTTGAGCTTTCTCAAAGAAGAGATACTGGAGATGAATTTCCTAAATCCAGTGCCATCGACCACCTCTCGAGTATTATTCAATATCTACTCATTGTTTGTCACCAAATTCCAGATAAGGTATTGAAATGGTGGAATCATTGTAAATTCAACTTCATAGGTTGCCAAATGTTTCAAAATGACCAATCATGGGATATTTACTGATGGCATTATTTTCCAATTCACAATGAAGTCATGATACACATTGCCTGGTAGACTGATTTCTGAGTCATCAAGTTTCACTGCAATGTGACTAAGGAACAGAGCGAACCAAATTCACAGGTTCGGTACATTACATCTAGTGGCAGTGGTGGGATTCGAACCCATGCCTCCTGAGAGACTGGAGCCTTAATCCAGCGCCTTTGACGACTCGGCCACACTACCTTCAACCCTGCACGTGGTCTTCAGTCAGTCAGAGAGTGAAGAAGTCAAATTGGCAGGAAAGTTGAGCTTTCTCAAAGAAGAGATACTGGAGATGAATTTCCTAAATCCAGTGCCATCGACCACCTCTCGAGTATTATTCAATATCTACTCATTGTTTGTCACCAAATTCCAGATAAGGTATTGAAATGGTGGAATCATTGTAAATTCAACTTCATAGGTTGCCAAATGTTTCAAAATGACCAATCATGGGATATTTACCGATGGCATTATTTTCCAATTCAGAATGAAGTCATGATACACATTGCCTGGTAGACCGATTTCTGAGTCATCAAGTTTCACTGCAATGTGACTAAGGAACAGAGCGAACCAAATTCACAGGTTCGGTACATTACATCTAGTGGCAGTGGTGGGATTCGAACCCACGCCTCCTGAGAGACTGGAGCCTAAATCCAGCGCCTTTGACCACTCGGCCACACTACCTTCAACCCTGCACGTGGTCTTCAGTCATTCGAAGAGTGAAGAAGTCAAATTGGCAGGAAAGTTGAGCTTTCTCAAAGAAGAGCCATCTTATGAAGATATAGTCAAATACGTAAATTGCCTAACATGTGAGTATCATGATGTAACAGGGGTGAAGTGGAATAGTGTAGCTTTACACTTGGAAACGTGAAAACATGACAGTGGCAGGATTGAAGAAAATTATAAGGAACGTAGGGAGTCTTGTCGGGCTAAAGCATGGACAATTAGCAGAGGATGGTTTCGATCCATCGACATCTGGGTTATGGGCCCAGCACGCTTCCGCTGCGCCACTCTGCTCCTCTTTCTGCATTGTTGGCTATGCAAATCGCTTCCATAGATACTGAAGATGAATTTCCTAAATCCAGTGCCATCGACCACCTCTCGAGTATTATTCAATATCTACTCATTGTTTGTCACCAAATTCCAGATAAGGTATTGAAATGGTGGAATCATTGTAAATTCAACTTTATAGGTTGCCAAATGTTTCAAAATGACCAATCATGGGATATTTACCGATGGCATTATTTTCCAATTGAGAAAGAAGTCATGATACACATTGCCTGGTAGACCGATTTCTGAGTCATCAAGTTTCACTGCAATGTGACTAAGGAACAGAGCGAACCAAATTCACAGGTTCGGTACATTACATCTAGTGGCAGTGGTGGGATTCGAACACACGCCTCCTGAGAGACTGGAGCCTAAATCCAGCGCCTTTGACCACTCGGCCACACTACCTTCAACCCTCTAGTGGTCTTCAGTCATTCGAAGAGTGAAGAAGTCAAATTGGCAGGAAAGTTGAGCTTTCTCAAAGAAGAGCCATCTTATGAAGATATAGTCAAATACGTAAATTGACTAACATGTGAGTATCATGATGTAACAGGGGTGAAGTGGAATAGTGTAGCTTTACACTTGGAAACGTGAAAACATGACAGTGGCAGGATTGAAGAAAAGTATAAGGAACGTAGGGAGTCTTGTCGGGCTAAAGCATGGACAATTAGCAGAGGATGGTTTCGATCCATCGACATCTGGGTTATGGGCCCAGCACGCTTCCGCTGCGCCACTCTGCTCCTCTTTTCACATTGTTGGCTATGCAAATCGCTTCCATAGATACTGGAGATGAATTTCCTAAATCCAGTGCCATCGACCACCTCTCGATAATTATTCAATATCTACTCATTGTTTGTCACCAAAATCCAGATAAGGTATTGAAATGGTGGAATCATTGTAAATTCAACTTTGTAGGTTGCCAAATGTTTCAAAATGACCAATCATGGGATATTTACCGATGGCATTATTTTCCAATTCAGAAAGAAGTCATGATACACATTGCCTGGTAGAACGATTTCTGAGTCATCAAGTTTCACTGCAATGTGACTAAGGAACAGAGCGAACCAAATTCACAGGTTCGGTACATTACATCTAGTGGCAGTGGTGGGATTCGAACCCACGCCTCCTGAGAGACTGGAGCCTAAATCCAGCGCCTTTGACCACTCGGCCACACTACCTTCAACCCTGCACGTGGTCTTCAGTCATTCGAAGAGTGAAGAAGTCAAATTGGCAGGAAAGTTGAGCTTTCTCAAAGAAGAGCCATCTTATGAAGATATAGTCAAATACGTAAATTGCCTAACATGTGAGTATCATGATGTAACAGGGGTGAAGTGGAATAGTGTAGCTTTACACTTGGAAACGTGAAAACATGACAGTGGCAGGATTGAAGAAAATTATAAGGAACGTAGGGAGTCTTGTCGGGCTAAAGCATGGACAATTAGCAGAGGATGGTTTCGATCCATCGACATCTGGGTTATGGGCCCAGCACGCTTCCGCTGCGCCACTCTGCTCCTCTTTCTGCATTGTTGGCTATGCAAATCGCTTCCATAGATACTGGAGATGAATTTCCTAAATCCAGTGCCATCGACCACCTCTCGAGTATTATTCAATATCTACTCATTGTTTGTCACCAAATTCCAGATAAGGTATTGAAATGGTGGAATCATTGTAAATTCAACTTTATAGGTTGCCAAATGTTTCAAAATGACCAATCATGGGATATTTACCGATGGCATTATTTTCCAATTGAGAAAGAAGTCATGATACACATTGCCTGGTAGACCGATTTCTGAGTCATCAAGTTTCACTGCAATGTGACTAAGGAACAGAGCGAACCAAATTCACAGGTTCGGTACATTACATCTAGTGGCAGTGGTGGGATTCGAACACCACGCCTCCTGAGAGACTGAGCCTAAATCCAGCGCCTTTGACCACTCGGCCACACTACCTTCAACCCTCTAGTGGTCTTCAGTCATTCGAAGAGTGAAGAAGTCAAATTGGCAGGAAAGTTGAGCTTTCTCAAAGAAGAGCCATCTTATGAAGATATAGTCAAATACGTAAATTGACTAACATGTGAGTATCATGATGTAACAGGGGTGAAGTGGAATAGTGTAGCTTTACACTTGGAAACGTGAAAACATGACAGTGGCAGGATTGAAGAAAAGTATAAGGAACGTAGGGAGTCTTGTCGGGCTAAAGCATGGACAATTAGCAGAGGATGGTTTCGATCCATCGACATCTGGGTTATGGGCCCAGCACGCTTCCGCTGCGCCACTCTGCTCCTCTTTTCACATTGTTGGCTATGCAAATCGCTTCCATAGATACTGGAGATGAATTTCCTAAATCCAGTGCCATCGACCACCTCTCGATAATTATTCAATATCTACTCATTGTTTGTCACCAAAATCCAGATAAGGTATTGAAATGGTGGAATCATTGTAAATTCAACTTTATAGGTTGCCAAATGTTTCAAAATGACCAATCATGGGATATTTACCGATGGCATTATTTTCCAATTCAGAAAGAAGTCATGATACACATTGCCTGGTAGAACGATTTCTGAGTCATCAAGTTTCACTGCAATGTGACTAAGGAACAGAGCGAACCAAATTCACAGGTTCGGTACATTACATCTAGTGGCAGTGGTGGGATTCGAACCCATGCCTCCTGAGAGACTGGAGCCTTAATCCAGCGCCTTTGACGACTCGGCCACACTACCTTCAACCCTGCACGTGGTCTTCAGTCAGTCAGAGAGTGAAGAAGTCAAATTGGCAGGAAAGTTGAGCTTTCTCAAAGAAGAGATACTGTAGATGAATTTCCTAAATCCAGTGCCATCGACCACACTCTCAAGTAATTAATTCAATATCTACTCATTGTTTGTCACCAAATTCCAGATAAGGTATTGAAATGGTGGAATCATTGTAAATTCAACTTCATAGGTTGCCAAATGTTTCAAAATGACCAATCATGGGATATTTACTGATGGCATTATTTTCCAATTCACAATGAAGTCATGATACACATTGCCTGGTAGACTGATTTCTGAGTCATCAAGTTTCACTGCAATGTGACTAAGGAACAGAGCGAACCAAATTCACAGGTTCCGTACATTACATCTAGTGGCAGTGGTGGGATTCGAACCCACGCCTCCTGAGAGACTGGAGCCTTAATCCAGCGCCTTTGACCACTCGGCCACACTACCTTCAACCCTGCACGTGGTCTTCAGTCAGTGAGAGAGTGAAGAAGTCAAATTGGCAGGAAAGTTGAGCTTTCTCAAAGAAGAGCCATCTTATGAAGATATAGTCAAATATGTAAATTGCCTAACATGTGAGTATCATGATGTAACAGGGGTGAAGTGGAATAGTGTAGCTTTACACTTGGAAACGTAAAAACATGACAGTGGCAGGATTGAAGAAAATTATAAGGAACGTAGGGAGTCTTGTCGGGCTAAAGCATGGACAATTAGCAGAGGATGGTTTCGATCCATCGACATCTGGGTTATGGGCCCAGCACGCTTCCGCTGCGCCACTCTGCTCCTCTTTTCACATTGTTGGCTATGCAAATCGCTTCCATAGATACTGGAGATGAATTTCCTAAATCCAGTGCCATCGACCACCTCTCGAGTATTATTCAATATCTACTCATTGTTTGTCACCAAATTCCAGATAAGGTATTGAAATGGTGGAATCATTGTAAATTCAACTTCATAGGTTGCCAAATGTTTCAAAATGACCAATCATGGGATATTACCGATGGCATTATTTTCCAATTCAGAATGAAGTCATGATACACATTGCCTGGTAGACCGATTTCTGAGTCATCAAGTTTCACTGCAATGTGACTAAGGAACAGAGCGAACCAAATTCACAGGTTCGGTACATTACATCTAGTGGCAGTGGTGGGATTCGAACCCACGCCTCCTGAGAGACTGGAGCCTAAATCCAGCGCCTTTGACCACTCGGCCACACACTACCTTCAACCCTGCACGTGTCTTCAGTCATTCGAAGAGTGAAGAAGTCAAATTGGCAGGAAAGTTGAGCTTTCTCAAAGAAGAGCCATCTTATGAAGATATAGTCAAATACGTAAATTGACTAACATGTGAGTATCATGATGTAACAGGGGTGAAGTGGAATAGTGTAGCTTTACACTTGGAAACGTGAAAACATGACAGTGGCAGGATTGAAGAAAAGTATAAGGAACGTAGGGAGTCTTGTCGGGCTAAAGCATGGACAATTAGCAGAGGATGGTTTCGATCCATCGACATCTGGGTTATGGGCCCAGCACGCTTCCGCTGCGCCACTCTGCTCCTCTTTCCACATAGTTGGCTATGCAATACTTCCATAGATACTGGAGAAGAATTTCCTAAATCCAGTGCCATCGACCACCTCTCGAGTATTATTCAATATCTACTCATTGTTTGTCACCAAATTCCAGATAAGGTATTGAAATGGTGGAATCATTGTAAATTCAACTTCATAGGTTGCCAAATGTTTCAAAATGACCAATCATGGGATATTTACCGATGGCATTATTTTCCAATTCAGAATGAAGTCATGATACACATTGCCTGGTAGACCGATTTCTGAGTCATCAAGTTTCACTGCAATGTGACTAAGGAACAGAGCGAACCAAATTCACAGGTTCGGTACATTACATCTAGTGGCAGTGGTGGGATTCGAACCCACGCCTCCTGAGAGACTGGAGCCTAAACCAGGCCTTTGACCCTCGGCCACACTACCTTCAACCCTCACTGGTCTTCAGTCATTCGAAAGTGAAGAAGTCAAATTGGCAGGAAAGTTGATTTCTCAAAGAAGAGCCATCTTATGAAGAATAGTCAAATACTAAATTGCCTAACATGTGAGTATCATGATGTAACAGGGGTGAAGTGGAATAGTGTAGCTTTACACTTGGAAACGTGAAAACATGACAGTGGCAGGATTGAAGAAAATTATAAGGAACGTAGGGAGTCTTGTCGGGCTAAAGCATGGACAATTAGCAGAGGATGGTTTCGATCCATCGACATCTGGGTTATGGGCCCAGCACGCTTCCGCTGCGCCACTCTGCTCCTCTTTCTGCATTGTTGGCTATGCAAATCGCTTCCATAGATACTGGAGATGAATTTCCTAAATCCAGTGCCATCGACCACCTCTCGATATTATTCAATATCTACTCATTGTTTGTCACCAAATTCCAATAAGGTATTGAAATGGTGGAATCATTGTAAATTCAACTTTATAGGTTGCCAAATGTTTCAAAAATGACCAATCATGGGATATTTACCGATGGCATTTTTTCCAATTCAGAAAGAAGTCATGATACACATTGCCTGGTAGACCGATTTCTGAGTCATCAAGTTTCACTGCAATGTGACTAAGGAACAGAGCGAACCAAATTCACAGGTTCGGTACATTACATCTAGTGGCAGTGGTGGGATTCGAACCCAGCCTCCTGAGAGACTGGAGCCTAAATCCAGCGCCTTTGACCACTCGGCCACACTACCTTCAACCCTCAGTGGTCTTCAGTCAGTCAAGAGTAAGAAGTCAATTGGCAGGAAAGTTGAGCTTTCTCAAAGAAGAGATACTGGAATGAATTTCCTAAATCCAGTGCCATCGACCACCTCTCGAGTATTATTCAATATCTACTCATTGTTTGTCACCAAATTCCAGATAAGGTATTGAAATGGTGGAATCATTGTAAATTCAACTTCAAGGTTGCCAAATGTTTCAAAATGACCAATCATGGATATTTACCGATGGCATTATTTTCCAATTCACAATGAAGTCATGATACACATTGCCTGGTAGACGATTTCTGAG